>JAAVUD010000123.1:0-50574 GCA_014898915.1 Fusarium chlamydosporum
GATTAATGGTACACAAAGCAATGTTGTAATCCCATCATGTAAGGCATGAACTAGGCGTTATATATTACTTATTTAGTAGTATGGTTTCCGAGAAATCATCAAACCATAACTCTGGAAAGGAATCGAGGTCGAAAAAAGGGTCCATGCTACCGATCTCAGCACCATCGTAAACGGCACTTCCGAAATCATGGTATGGGAAAGCAGGCATCTGCGGTAGCTGAGCCTGGATAGATGGCATCATCCCTTCTGCGTCCCGATCACCTTGACTAACAGAGGGATTAGCTACTTTTTCTTTCTCGTGAGAATCCAGGCCTCTAGTGAGTATATCAATACTGCGCTGTATACCGGGACAGCTTGCACGAATGGCATTTAGAGCGCGCATGAATGTCTCGAAGCGCTCCTTGGTTCCGGCTCTACCGTCTTTCATGTCCTGTACCACAACTGTGGCTGCAGTGTAGGTGCAGTAAGCCATTATATATGTAAAACGTAGGAATCCGAATGATGTCTCAAGAAGCCGAAGCAGTTGTTCGACGTGTTCGGAGGCTTCTTGACAAGCTGCCCAGCAGGTTTTGTTGTTGAGGAAGGGTCGGTGAAGGAGAATTATTGTGGTATGGTACACCATCCTTGCGGGTGTCAGTGGTTATAATTCTTGGGGAGGAACTCAAATACTGTGTGACTTACTGTTGAGCAACCATATGCGTAGGAGGACATGGCTCGTGATGGTAGTCCTCCACGTGCAGTTCAGTGGGAAGGCAGGACCTCCATGACTGCAATCTCTCCCGAGTGGACTGAATAAAGCCTAGTACATTCCTCGTTCTTCTGCTGCCATACAAATGTAAAAGAATATCGCTAATGATAACACTGATCTTGCACGTGTGCGCAAACGTCAACAATAGATGTGCCGGTCTCGGCATATAATCTATCGAACCGCCTTCGGTGGAGCGCCACTCATCGTCGGGAAATGAGTAAGGCGGCCAAAGGTCCGTCTCAGGTGTCTCAGGAACTGCAGGATCCCACTTGGGAGGCTCCGGCAAAGATGGGGTTCTTCCAAGGTAAAGACTCAAAGTCTTGTCCCACAGAAAGCAGGACCAGGCCAGATGTTGGCCCAGCCTTATCCTCGTAGCATCCTCATTTCCGGACTCATCATGATAGTTAAAAGAGAAGAGCCCAATATCGATGGCAATGCGAAAGGCCATTCCACCATAAAGCCACGCTTGGGATACGGATCCCCTGCCTATTTCTCTCGCACTGAATTGAAGTAATGCTTGTACCGTTGGTATCGATCCCTCGTTGTGTATCTCATGGCTAAACAGTAATTTTGCTCGCGCAAGTAAGCTTTCTGTCAAATGCCGTTCCCTGAATCTCGTAGAGTGCAAGCACAGAACTGTCAATAAGAATGGCGAAAAGTATGGCCCGCCGACAGCTGCATCGCGAAGAAAGGCAGCGCGTGGGACGAACATGAAGTTTGCATGAACCCATGTCCAGTGCGTTGTAAACAGACGATGGATCACATCAGAGGGAATGTTCAGGTAGAGAGCTGCACTTTCAATTGCTTGATTTTCCCAAAATTCAAGCTCGGATGTTTCCAACATATCAATGGGAAGGGCTTTGAGTTGGCGATTTGCTGGGCTTTCGACAATGGCGCTTGCTGATGCTGTCTGTAAGGGAGTGTCTCCAGGGGCATGGACTGCTGATGTGGTGTCGTAATAAGCAATAGG
This sequence comes from Fusarium chlamydosporum, assembly GCA_014898915.1. Classification (NCBI taxonomy): domain Eukaryota; kingdom Fungi; phylum Ascomycota; class Sordariomycetes; order Hypocreales; family Nectriaceae; genus Fusarium; species Fusarium chlamydosporum. Next base: position 1,719 of record JAAVUD010000123.1, read on the forward strand.
GTCATTGAGCGACCCATCTGTGCTCTCAATTGGTGGTAGTGCTTCGATAGGTGTTGGCCTGCTTTGCGCAGCCTCGAATAGCTGACTATCGCTGTCAATGGTCGCTGTTGCATCACCGATTTCCCCAATGGAGTTATTCCTCAACTTCTTCACAGTCTCTTCTAACTCGGCGATTCTATCTGCCATGGCGCGGATCTGGGTCATTGGAGGTGGACGATCATACTGGCATGTTTCGCCGTAAGCAATGCAGATACCGCAGATTGGCTGTCCGCCGTCGCAGCGAACTTTGCGAAGACGACAGGCCTTGCATGTTAGCCGGGCGACCTTTTTGGGTTCAGGATCGGTAATGTTCCTTCTGCGCTTAGGCATTGAGTTGAGCTCAATGAAGGGTGAAGATATAGCGATAGATGTGTTGTTTTGATTGGGGACGATAGATGTGGTTGTTTGGTGTAAGTTCAAGAAGACGGTGCAAAATCGAGCCAGTTTAGTTTGTAAGGGCTGATAACTGGGTAGTTGCAATTGGGCAAGCCCTCTAATTTCAGCTAACGTGCCTACCTAGCTCAGGACAGCTGTGCCACTAACTCTCCCACTGTAGGCAGTTAACGGCACAACGTAGACATGGCATAGGAATATATATCATGTCAAGTACATCATTTAAATCAAGGAAGCTTTTTGACATAATTATATCGGCAATTATGCTACTCTATTGCCTTTATCCTCTCCTCTCAGCAACGCCAAAGTGATATCCACAACCGCCAATCCACTCTGGCTCTGATTCTCCATCGTCGACGCGCCAACATGGGGTGTCAAAACCACATTCGGCAACGCCAACAATTCAGGGTAAGCTTCAATTGTAGGCGGTTCATTGACCATGGCATCCAATCCTGCACCGAACAACTTGCCACTTTTGAGAGCTTCTAAAAGAGCCGCCTCATCGACAATTCCTCCACGGGCGTAGTTCAGTAGGATAGCTCTATCTCTCATCACGTTGAACTCTGCGGTTGAAATGGAGTTTTCAGTGGTACTTGTGAGAGGGACGTGTAGTGTTACCACATCCGACACCTTCAGAACATCATGAAGGGTAGAAACCTGAGTGAATGACTCCCCAAAAGTGTCGCGCCAATTCTTTCCATCTGAGAATGGATCATACGCAATGATATTTCCCTCCATTGCGCCAGCCCATTTCTTCGCAACGGCCAATCCAATATTACCCATACCGATAACTCCCAGAGTCTTCTTATAAAGACTCTTTCCCAGAGTTTTACTGCGCACAATAGCCTCTCCACTTCTCGTCCTGCGATCAATCTCGGCTACTCTTCTCGCCAAGGTCAAGGCCAAGGCAAGGGTGTGCTCAGCTACAGCTTCTCCGTTGAGACCAGGTGTGTTGTACACCTTGATCCCGTGCACAGAAGCTGCTTTGAGGTCGATGTTGTCAACTCCAACACCTTGCTTCACAATGAACTTGAGTTTTTTGCATCGCGAAAGTTCTTCTGCGCCCAGACGGGTTTCGCTACGCAGCATGATGGCAGTGGCATTTTCTGCATATTTTTGCTTCTCGGGATCCTTGGGAAGAATAGTGGTGATGTTTGGGGCTTGTTGTAGTGCTGCTAGGGCATCCGGGTGGTAGGGGTCTAGCACGTAAACTGAAGGCTTGTAGTCGGCCATGATGATGTATAGTGAAAGGAGGTTCAATTGGTTTGTTATGCTAACAGTCTTGGAGATATTGCCGGTGTAGATATTACTTATAACCTCTGTGCTGGGACGTGGTTGATACCGGAGATCGTCCCGGAAAGTCTCCCGGAAAGTTTCCGGGACGTCCTCGGAGGAACTCCACCACTTTGTCTCTCATATATGTCGGCTCTGAGTACACAACTTCTTGTAAACCTTCATATTCTAAGCTTTAAATCGAATCTCATTACACTGTTCCTAATTGTATATACTGGAATATCGCGGTTATGACCTCCTCAGTGCTAACCAAGCTCCGTGCTTACACAACGTAAGACCTTCCCCGCAAGAGTCCATTCAGAACTGAGAACTCACAGCTGACTTTACATGTTAGATGCGATGTTTCAGACGCGCTTCTGAAGATCGGTGTCGCCCACGGCGGCTTCCTCCCCAATATAAGCATGTGGTCACCTCTACGCCAAGAAGGCGACGCAAAGCTCATCGGGCCAGCATATACCGTCAAATTCGTGCGCAGCAACTACACGGCAGCCCCCAAGCCTAAAGAGCACTATGTCCGCGACCCAATCCCTCTCATATAACAAACTTTGCTAACACGCTCAAGGTCGACACCATTCCCAAGGATCATGTTGTTTTCATCTCGTCACCGCACGGTGTCTTTAACGCGGTTTATGGTGGTTTGATGAGTACACGTGCTAAATACTCTGGCGCTGCTGGCACCGTTGTTGATGGCACATTTAGAGACTTGCAAGAACATCGTGATCTTAAGTTTCCAGTAGGTAGACATTTCTAGAAGGAACGTCGGATTATATTAACGAGGGCGATTAGGTCTACGCTCGCAATGTGGGCACTCCAAGTTTCTACGAGGTTGCTCGGCCCAGCGAGGTATGTACATGTGATAGTTGGATAATTCGGAATGTCCACAGGCTAATGGCATCTCCAGGTCAATGTTCCAGTTAAGCTTCAAGATCCTGCTCTCGACGTGACCATCCATCCCGGCGATATAATATTTGGAGACTTGAATGGCGTGGTCTGTGTGCCCAAAGATGCTGTTGATAAGATTCTGGAGCTTATGCCGAAGCAGGTAGAGGCTGATGAGAAGATGGCAAAGGACATTGCTCAAGGTATGACATTTGCCGCTGCAAGAGACAAGCATCGTTAGATAGCATTATGTATCAAAGGTGCCGAAAGCAAGCACTGGATCCGGGATCTCGAGATATAAATCTTCCTCATCACATATAAGAGATAGATTTCCATACAGATCTTTATGACAGTCACCTACTGTTTTGCATCTGTAATGTTTGTCGGATAAGTTCAAAATGTCAGATTCAAAGGGTCCAAGTCCTCGAACAATACTTTTATAGCTTAAATTACAAATATTATCCCGTTTTAATTTAGTAACAAAGTCAACTAAATCATTGTATAAAGCCATTATCGATGGGAACGGTCTGGACTTCTCACCCTCTCGCGGTAGCCTTCTTCAAATGTCAACCCGTTGAGACATTCCACTTTGGGTCTGTGCATGTTCGTTTATTGAGGCAAGCGGATCACGGTCCAGACGAGGAATGTGCGGAGAGCGGGGAAAAGAGAATACTCCCATCACAACCCCAACATTGATCTCTTGGCACTTGGCATCTCCAATCCACTTGCCTGATTCACGATTTTTGTGAGTAAGGAAATTGTTTTCGGCCACGATTTGGTAGGAATGGAACGGGTTTGAGGGCGTATTTAGATGGAGAAAGTGACGGATTGAGATTATCGAGTTCCCGGGAGGAGGGTTGAAGAAGAATAAATACCTGGGTTGGCCCTTATTGTTATACTCTTGTTGACCACATCACAATGCTGCTATTCGAATTGATGCTTACATTACGAGATACCCACCAGGATGCATACACATACTGACACCAAGTACCAAAGCACACTCCAATTCTTATGCGAGGTAATTGTGGCGACGAGAGTGGCCCTTCGTACCACAAGCTAGGAGCCTTCGACTTTGATGAGACTCGTCGACATCCAGACCTTGATAACAACTCTCCATCCAACTCCACACGATGGTGTCCCCACGGGGGAGGGGGTTCATCTGTGTGGGTTTGGTAGTCGTATAACGTAACAGCTTCCACTGCATTTGCACAGCCCCTTGATGCCTTCGAGAGAAGCCCCGAGCCTACCGAGTTTCAGAAGCACCAGTGTTCAACAGCAGAAGATATCGCTGTCACTATCACGCAACCAAACAATGACCAACATCGTGATAATCACGCATGACAATATACGGTATCCATGCCGTATGGTCAGATCAAATATCGAGACATGGTATCACACTGATCTGACCTCAAGTCCCGCCGAGACGATTGCTTGCATGATACCGGGCTCGAGCCATCGGGGCCTGGCCCGTGTATGCACCCTTATTTACATTCGGATATTGCAACGCGAAGCATGAATTCACCAAATCGGAATCATATTCTCGGACTATATCACGATGTTGTGCTTTTACGGAACATGACCCGTTCATCGGTGCTTCCGTTGCCGTTATCGGAATGGGTTCCGCTGTTGCATGCGTATGCACAGGTTGACAACGGCTGAGCAAAATAATTGGGGAACCAAATCGAAACTTTAGCTATCGACTGTTTCACCGACGATTGCCGTTATCAACGTCGCGTATAAAGTGTCATCTTCAATCGTTGACGCGTCGCATTAACTCAAAATGCTTAGATACTCGAAACCTGGATACAGATAGAGTAAAATGCCTCGTCAATCTAAGCTCATCCGTCAATACCCACGCGTATCAAACAGAAACACACGCACTGATAGCCTCGCGGAGGGTTTCCCGATGGGATACCATCGGGTCATCAGAGCGACACCCTAGTCTATACCTAACAGGGACAGAGAACCCCAACTGTGCAAGGGAGAGCCCGGATGGTATCGGCCAACCATAACGCGTATGCGCGAAATAAGTCGTTCCAGAAGAATACTGCTTACAGGTAATGTAGTGCTTATGCAGAGGTAAAACTGTAAAGTTGGAGTCGACAGCCTCACCCTTGTCTGCCGAGGAGAAGTGTTTCGGCAAATTTGGCGTCCTCGGAAACGCCGATGTCAAAGCAATATATCCGTACAGTCTCCAATTCGAGAATGAATGGCAGACAAGAAGCGTGTCTTTTATCAGAGCTTCACAGAAGGGTCCTGGGGCATTGACCGATAGGGGAGATGAGAAGGAATAATTAAGGGACCTAGATTCCACAAAAAAGAGGATATCATATCGTATCGTATCACTGACCTGTATCGTGTCCGTCTTTGTTGGGGTCTTCTCCATACTTGGAGTTGCTGGTTACTGGGGTAAATTCATGGGGTAGACAATAACTGTAGGTAATGAAAACTCAGCCTCTGACGAGTAAGACCGCAAGCTGTACGTACTGGGACAAGTACTGTGGAGTCAAAGAGGAGCACTCGAATTCCCCTTCTTGACTCGCTAAAAGTCAACCCATCAGCAGTGGAACATATTGCACGTCATAGCTCAGGACCTTTTCCTCGAAGTGCGAAGTACTCCTTGTTTCTTTTACGTGATAGCTTCTTCGTCTCTACCCTTCAACAATAAGCAAATCGCTCAAACTCCGCAAAATCGCTACAGACGAGACCCTCTTTCTCCACGCTTTCATCGTCTTCCCCATGGGGCAGCGCACAATGATTCAAGATGCCAAGTTTGCTTTGTCTCTGCAAAAAAGATGAAGCTTCTCCACTCTGTTTTTCAGACAGGGAAGAGAGACACGCTATACCGTCTGTAGATAAGACCCGGGTTCTGCGGGTTGGGGGAATGGGCATAGTAGTGACTATCTCGGGCACCGCGACGGGGGGCGATAGGTTTTTCTTGGTGGCAGAGCTGCACCTCCAGTAGAGTACTGTACTGTTTCATTTGGAGACAAATGAGACTAACCCTACTTGGGTAAAACAACACGGGGATCGACCCCATAGCGTGGTTTTTGGTGTTTGGGTCTAGGTTGGTCTAGGGGGGGCAAAACTTATCACTACGATCCCAGCTTTTTGCTTGGTTCAACTGTAATGACATACCACGACATGTCAGGGTCAGAGCTTTGATGTGTGTCTCTCCATAGCTGATTGACTTGGTACTGTCGGACGCATTTGTATAAGTTGAGTCCACAATCCCCAGATTTTGATCGTCTCCTCCACATTCCCATTCCAACGGTCTTCACTCTCTCTTCTTCATCTTCACCTCCCTTCCTCTCTTTCTTCTCTCCCTCATTCCTCTCTCTCTCTCCACTATTCAACTCTTCAATCATTGAGTTGTCTAGTCAAGATTTGTTTGTCTAAATTGGTCAATTGACTTTGCCCTTCAACCGACAACATGTCGCACTACGAGAACAACCTCGCCGAGAAGGATCTCAAGCGCGACTTCGAGAATGAACCCGGCCTGCACAACACGCCTTCAGTCGCCGGCGGCGCACAAGTTCATGATGATGTCTTTGGTGATATCACTGATGAGGGTCCCAACTACCGAGCTGTATGTCGCATTTCACCAATTCAATCTCGCTTTTACTGACAATATTACCCAGGTCGGATGGATTGGAACCGTCGCTCTCATGATGAAGACCCAAGTCGGTCTTGGTGTTCTGTCTATCCCAGCTGTCTTCGACGTCCTCGGTATCGTCCCCGGTATCATTTGCCTTATCGTCATCGCCGCAATCACAACATGGTCCGACTACATGGTTGGTGTCTTCAAGCGCAATCACCCTCAAGTATACGGTATCGACGACGCGGGTTTCCTCATCTTTGGTCGCATTGGACGTGAAATCTTTGGCATTGCCTTTTGCTTGTGTATGTTACCCTGTAAAGCCATCTCGCAAAACAGTTACTAACTTATATACAGACTGGATCTTCGTCGCTGGCTCTGGTATGCTCGGTCTCTCCATCGGTCTCAACGCTGTCTCTCTCCACGGTACCTGCACAGCAGTCTTCGTCGCTGTCGCAGCCATTTGCGGTTTCCTCCTTGCCAGTGTCCGTACACTCGGCCGTATCAGCATGCTCGCCTGGCTTGGTCTGATCTGCATCATGACCGCCATCTTCACCGTCACCATCGCCGTCGGTGTCCAGGACCGTCCTGCTGATGCGCCCAAGGGCGGCGAGTGGAAGTCCGACTGGAAGGTCGTCGGTAACCCATCCTTCACCGAGGCTATTTCATCAATCTCTTCGCTCATCTTCGCCTACGCTGGTACACCCGGTTTCTTCTCTATCGCCGCCGAGATGAAGAACCCTGCTCACTACACCCGCTCTCTGATCATCTGCCAGACTGGTGTGACTCTTGTCTACCTCATCATCGGTATTGTCGTCTACTTGTACTGTGGATCTTACGTCGCTTCTCCCGCTCTCGGTTCAGCCGGTCACTTGATCAAGCGCGTTGCTTACGGTATCTCCCTGCCTGGTCTTCTGGCTACTACCGTCCTCGTCATTCACTTTGCTGCCAAGTACGTCTTTGTGCGCCTCCTCCGTGGCACCAAGCATCTCTCTTCCAACAGCGCTATCCACTGGGGAACTTGGATCGCTTGCACACTCACCACCACCGTCATCGCCTACCTGATCGCCTCCGGCATTCCCGTCTTCGGTGGTCTTGTTTCACTCGTCGGTGCTCTTTTGGGTACGCTGATGTCGTTCCAGCTCTACGGCTGCATGTGGTTGTACGACAACTGGGCCAAGGGCAAGCGTGACCCCTATGTCAAGTGGTACCTCATGGTTGCTTTCAGCATCTTTGTCATTGTTTCAGGTACCTTCTTGATGATTGGCGGTACTTATGGGTCCATTGTTGGCATCATTGACTCTTACAAGGCTAATGGTGGCTCGTCCGCTTTTTCTTGTGCTGACAACTCCAATTCCACTTAAAGCGATAGCGTTTGTTTTTGTATTTTATTAGCATGCATTGGAATTTAGAGGGTAGAGAGAAAATTATCTAGAGAGGTTACACTATCATGCACTACTGAGGTCGAAGAATAGATGTACTTATCCTTACAAAACTTTGCAAAATTGTGAATCTTGACAACATGACTCACGCCTCAGCCTTCTGGTGATGAAATATACTGAGTATATGCTGGAGAGCCTTATACCATAACACCTCACATACTTAATCTTTACAGTTCAGAACTGACGAAATTAGATAGCTGCCCCAAAAGCCGTTGCGCCACTTTATCAGTTAACCTCCACTACGTTCTCGACCCTCCATAGCCTCGATTGCAATATCACAGTGCTATCATTGCTTTCACCGTATCGAGATTGCAAAGTGGACAGCACAGATACCCACCAAAAATCAAGATTCTGGAGTCGCATCCGTTAAGTCATAGGTAGATCGCCTCCATGTCTATCCTGACGTCTTGGTCTGCACCGATCAGCGGAAGCTAAAAGCTTGTTGTGCCAGGTGGGGCAGTCTAGGGCAGGCCGGTACTTTGAACGGTCTCGAGTACAGTACAGCTAGCTGGAGCTTGAGCTTTGACTCAGAATTTGCCACGGGAACGGTCTCGACTTTTGTCTTGTGCGGAGAAGTCGATGATGGGTTTATTTTTACTTGATATCGTGAAGCATCTGCGATACTCACATAGTTGGTCATCAGGATATAGGACCCTTACCTTGGGTGCCAAGGCTCGGCGGATGCTTGTCATAACAACCAAGAAGAGAAGCTCTCAAGGGTTGGCAGGGCCTGAGCTGAACTTACTGTAGGTAGCTTCTCGTCAGGAACCATATCCACTGCGCGGCAATCGTCGGTACAGATTACATCGCAGCCAAGCCAGTACCCACCAATTTTGGAACTAGATCTAACGTCTTTGGGAGACGACTACACCCTTCTGCATCGACAAAGACATGGATAAAGCAGCACCACTATTTGCCGTGTGGAAAGACATTCATGTGTCGGGTACTTCCCAATCTATGGCCATGGAAAGTTGTTTCAACGGTTGCGAGCATGCGACTAGTCTATCGGCTAGAGACTTTATAGTGCTCGCCTAACTATCGTTCTTCTAGAGTTATGCCTGCCCTCATTGTAATTCTTACTTCTATACTGTAGTCATTAGCTGCTATTATGCCTCTGCTGCGAGCTTTCCAGTACGCCGCTGATAGAGGGAGCTTATTGATTGGGAGATAGTTTGGTGAAACAGAAAAAAGATATTTAAAGGGCAAAACAACATTAAATCCACTAATTATAAAGTCTAGGACACTATAAAATGGCATAATAGCGCCCTTATCAACTGTTAGCAAAGATAATTTAAATCAAGTATAAATCCTACATATACTCTTAATCAAACGTTCCTAGATAGATATCACCAATAGCCTTATTAACCTTATCGCCAAACTCTTCACAGACCTTCCTAATTTCAGTAAAGGATTTTAGTTGCTGTGCTTCCGGATGTTCATCAATCCACCTCAAGCAAAACACAACCAATTTTGCATATGACTCACCCACGCTCTGCTGCAAGAGCCTAGGCGTGATACCAAGTAAAACATTCTTGGAGTCTTGCGGTTCCAGGATGGTCAGGGCATTCCTCAGCTCCTCGAAAGACAAAACCCCTTGTAGAGACTTTTCCGGTAGCTTGGGTAGGATATCCTTCAACACCGACACCTGTAAAAGAGGCAAGATCCTTTTCAAGTCCGAGATATGTAGGGGAGGCAAGACTTCCTCTAACACCGACACCTGTAGGAGAGGCAAGACTTTCCCCAAAACTTGCGGCTGCCTGGAAGGTAGTACTTCTTCCAGGGCTCCTGTAGGAATTTCCAGAAGATATCGTTTTAGCCGATCTTCTGAATATTTTCGCAGGGCCCGTTTCAATTTTTGCGTCTCCTCATCGTTGAGCCTCCCTTCAGACTGGCTGGCCTGTGCTTCTTCTGACCTGTTAGTCGTGGCAGGTTCTTGAAGGAATACAGGGGTTTCCCTTCCGTTCGAGATGTCGAGAGGTTTCCACAAGCCTATCTCAAGAAGGCAAATACCGAGGCTGTACGCATCGGTTCCAATGATGGAGTCGGTAATGGATGCAGCTCGCACAGTTGGATGATGATAAACATTCCTTCTGAGATTGTCCGTGAGGTCCAGCCGGTTTGCCGTGCTCCCCATCGAAGCGAGGAACTTCCAGCTGGAGAGGTACACGGTCCGGACTCCAGGAGGAAGGCTATGGTCATGCTCCCTGGGTCTATGCCTTTTCACTGTGTTGGTGGCTGCTGGATCAGGAGCCCTCCGCTGAGGTACATCCTTCGTTTCTTTTTCCTTGCGGTTTCTGCTCAAACTTCGGGTGAACTTTCCGACAGCCTTTTTGACACTTCTACTTCTTTTTTCACTGTCACCTCTTTTTTCACTGTCACCTCTTTTTTCACTGCGACCTCTTTTGACACTACTACCCTTTTTGACTGGTAGCTCAAGAATTTTCCATCTCTCTTCATATCCTGGTGGCGGGCCATTAACGTCGACACCAAGCCCGGGAGTCGACTCTTTTGATGGCTCTACACCTTCGTGTTTGCGGCCATCGAAGATAAGTATGTTCCGACTGCGAAGGTCTCTGTGCACCAGTCCACCTGCATGTACTTTCAGAACGGCCCGGGAAAGCTCGCGAGCTAATCGAAATCGCGTATCTAGTGAAGGCGGATCCGACTGGGTGTCGGTGATGTACTTCTCCAGAGTGCACATGGGGATGGCTTCATTGGGGCACTGAAATAGAAGGCTTTTGCCCTGGAATCCAAGGTACGGGAGCACGCCCGTGTAAGAACTACCGGTAGCATCCGATGTAGCTGTCATGCCAACGAACGAGTCGAGAGAGCCGAGATTCTCTGGCACCGTGTTGTCTTTAAACTGCTCGATCCAAACTGTAATGGGATGGGCGGGCTTCCTAGGGTCCGGACGATACTTTGCAACTGCACGACGCGGTCCAGTTTGCGCAGGCTGTTCCTGAACCAACAATGTGTGGTTATCTAAAGGTTCGAGGTTACTCCCCTGCGTGTTGTCTTTGAGTTTTATCAGATGTAAAAACTCTGAAAGATTCCGTTGTGCTGCCTCAACTTCATTTAGATAGGTCTTTGCCGCAGCTTCCGCCGTAAAACTAAAATGTAATCGATCCGTCTTTGTCTTCGGCTCGTGGCGATACAGAAAATCAGCGGCGTCTTGCAACGCAACAACCAAGGTACTGAGCAAGTCTTCGGCGTGCTTATTGCTGAGATCATCATCTGGTGCTCCTTGTCTGCCTCGGTCACGTTCGTGAAGAATGTCGAGTTCGACTTGGAGACATCCCATGTGGTGATTTTTGATCTTTACCAAGGTCGCGTAGTTTCTGGCAGACCCGTGAAAGCCCTTGCTTTTGGCAACGATCCAGTTGGTTAACCCAATAGCCATGGGGATGAGGCCAACCAAGCCAACTGGGTCGACCATTATACGGTTGGTGGGGTAAGAAGCAGGACTCCTGAGGGCAGTGAAATTAAAATTCGATGTGCTCGTTGAATGAAGGCTAAGATAGGGTGCGTGATCTCCACAATCCGTCTGCTGGATAGTGGTGACTTGAGTTGAGAAAAAAAAAGTGACAGAAGTCCCCGAGGTTCAGAGTGGGTGGAAGATTAAGATCTTTCGGTCCATGTCAGAGTTATGCCGGGCTCTGGGCGAGGATCTGTTATCATAAAGAAAGGAATGGCTGATTGCCTTGCTGACCTTCATGCAGCTCGATGCTTTAGGTCAGTAAATGCAATAATATGCGAGCAGGTTTACCCTGTTCCCACACCCACATTAGAGACCAGGCTTTGTTCACGAGTTCGACTGGATGGGACTTTCGGTCCGGCTTGGTCGCAAGTACAAGATACTCTATGTGAATTTCGCATGTGACCACGACAACCCGACGTGACTCAATAGGCTTTTCAAAAGGTCCACAAGCATGTAGGTAGGACTTTGTGTGTTGTGAAACAATGATCGCAGCAATTAGTATAGTAACTATAGTAGTGAAGACATTAATTAGTAGTCGCTTATTTACACAGCTTATTATTAATCGATCGTAGGGTAATAATAACAGATTTATAAGATTGAAAGAATAATATTTTAGTTATTCGAAGGATAACGTTAAGCTGTGGGTAATGTAAAGTATGGCAGCCTGATTCTTATAGCCAGCAGCATAAACAACATAAAATAATATGCATAAAGCGTGTTTTATGACGTGGCAACATCTGGTAGGGTCTGACTGAGTTGTTATATTTCCCCACCTTGGACCAGGCATCCATCGTCTCTCCTCTAGACCTTTTACTTTACGTCGCTTTCATAGTTCGTCCAATAAGCCTTTATCCAAATAATGGATCCCGTAACAGCCGTGGGGCTCGCATCAGCAATTATTTCTTTTATTCCCCTTGGTATAAAGGTTCTGCAAAATGCATACGAAATCAAGTCCTCCCTTGATGGCAGCGTTAAGCAGAATGAGACACGAGAGCAGATTGTTAAAGAAATGCAAGCTGTTGCGGCAAGACTAAAGATCAGAGTGGATGAAAGCCGCCTTAAACCAAAACAGATGGAACTATATAACTTGGCGAGCCGCTGTTCCGACCTTGCGAAGCAGATATTCGACTTATTAGATAGAATCAAGCCAAAAGGATCGACAACTTCAGCGAAATACTACTCTGCGTTCCGAGTTTGGTGCAAAGAGAGTGAGATTAAAGAGTTAGAAAAGAGCTTGGAGAGTTGTAGAGGTCAACTTATATTAGGGCTAGCGGACCTCTCCAGGTAAGTCAGAACGAACCATCACTTCAGAATATAGTAGCTGATCTGTCGTCTTATATACAGTCAAGAGTTCTCCGCCTATTCGGAAAGGATCTTGACTCTTGTTCAAAGTGAATCCGATCAGCTTACAGAGCTACAAAACCACATGAACGACATCAAGAAAGCAGTTGAACATGTGGAGTCACAAGTCAACAGAGACCTTCATCTTCAGCTTACGCAGCTGATAGATTTGAACCAACGGGCTCTTTCTAACATCTATCAGTATCGCATACTGGAGAGTCTAAAATTTGACGCAATGCATCAGAGGGACGATAGAGTCCATGATCCTTATGCTCAAACATTCGAATGGATTTTTCAAGGTTGTGGGACATCACATGCCCACACTGGCAACCGTTCATCTAAGGGTACATATGAAAATCCAGATACTGGTGGTTTTCCAGGTCACAGTCAGGATGACAGTGATATGTATGGGAAGGATAAGAAAGAATACGACCCACCCAAGCGAGCAGAGTCTCGTCAGAAATTCCTAAATTGGCTATCTTTATCTGGTGATATCTTCCATATCACAGGCAAAATAGGATCGGGAAAGTCGACTCTTATGAAGTTCCTTTATTCGCATCCATGTACACGCACTACACTGGAACAATGGGCTGGTAAGTTTCTACCCCTTGGATTCTGCTACCAGTCTGCGTTTATACTAATAAGGATCTAAAGACGGAAAGGATCTAATCCTTGCATGTTTCTTCTTCTGGAATCCTGGAATGGACCTTCAAAAGTCTATCAATGGTCTATACCGCTCCCTGCTATATGATATACTTGAATCTTGTCCGATCTTAACTCCGGACGCATTACCATCAGTATGGCACCAAGCCAAGAACTATCCATGGCAAGGTCAAGGAACTTTAGACATCCCAGCTAAGACTATAAAGGCTGGTCTGGAAAAGCTTCTTACCGAATTAAGTCTCCGCAGTCGCCTGTTCGAAAGCCATCGTTTCTGTTTTTTCATTGACGGTCTTGATGAGCATGAGGAGGTCTCGTATGAAGACCACGTGTATCTTGTCACACTTCTGCAAAATTGGATTAGAACTTCAAATGGAAGTCTGAAGATCTGCGTCTCAAGCAGGGATTACAACACCTTCTTGAATAGGTTTTCAGAAGATAAGCGCCTTAACCTACCAGATCTAACTTGGCTCGACATGAAGAGATATGTCCGGGAGTCTCTCTCACACCTGCGTCATCGTCGTCTTCTGGAACGATTCACCACGGAAATTCCCTTAAAGGCCGATGGGATTTTCTTATGGACCATACTAGTCACGGCTGCTGTTCGACGACAGATTGAAAATGAGGCTTCTGACGAAAAGCTTTTCAAAATTGTCAACACTCTCCCTTCTGGGCTCGAAACCGCTTTCCGGTACACTCTCGATGGCCTTGATGAACAGGATCGACGGAAGACATATCAGATAATGAAGCTTTTGATATTGACGAAGGACGAAACCCTGTCCCGTTTCACCCTGGCTAAATTTATACTTCTTGACTACTACAATGACGATAAAGAGTTTTCCATCCGGAAAGGGTTTCCGTCCACATCATTGGCCGCAAAGTGGGCACAGAGCCGGGGGGAAGCTCAATCTTATGCCAAAAGACTTCGCGGAGATTGTGCAGGTCTTATTGAGTGCGTACAAGAGCCTCAAATTCTGAGAACAGTTCTTGACTTCACACATCGATCTATCCCAGATATGCTACAAAGCAGAGCATTGCAACCCGAGATAAACGATATTCTAGGAAGCTTTAATGCCCTGGACGCTTTTTCCCATTTATCGTTGGCAGAAGCCAAGCTGTCCTATGGCGGTGGTGTGTTGGCTAGCTGTGCCAGCATAGCTTCCGCGCGTCTAAAGAATCACATTGATAAACCACCCTATAGATTTCTAGAAGCCATGGACTCTTGGGCTGGTTTCTCGATTGAACCACCGAGTGCAGGTCGTTCGGCATGGCTGTATCTCGACGAGACGCAGACTGTGCCCCTTGGCCAAATTGACTCAAAGGGCTATAGACCTATGTACACGGTGTTCAGTATACTGTATTTGGCCATGGTACATGGTGACTTCGACTTCGTCAAATGGAAGGTTGAGCATTTCCCATCAACTCTGGACAGCCCTTTTAAGAAGAATCTTTTCTTAAACTGTCTTATAGGCCCTCCTCATAGTGACCGAGTTTCTTCACAGGATCTCGACTATTTCCTTGAGAATGAACATTTGACCGAGCATTGCGATAACAGCTCTTCATTCGATTGGATTTGGGAGTTACAGCAAATTACTGAAGAGGATCGCACTCCTTGGCAAACATATCTGTCTTCAAACTTCTTGCTCTGGTGTGGGTTAAAACATTTTGTTCCCAGTCTAGACTGTGACGGAGATCGATTCTCACATATCGTTACGAAATTTCTCGAGCACGGGGTGTCCGCTGATTTTGTTGTTACTACCAATAACCATCCAATGCTTCGAGACAAAATTGTGTTTCATTTCAAGAATATCCAAACAGTGGAATTCATACCCGACCATATACGCAAGTGCACCATCAAGAATGAGGCAGTATGGCTGGAACCTGGAGGACAAAAGAAAGTGACATTTCGGCAATGGATCGAAGCCATGGATTTAAAAGATAAGAGTTACATACTCCATCTGCTAGATAACGCCGATGATGCAAGAGTAGCGTAAAGGCAGGATATTCATACTTATTTTATTACGTTGGAATTTCAAGCTAGGGGTTCAAACATGTCTAATGCAGCACAGGAGTCAAATTGCAAATACTCACAATCGAATGTCAAACTCGTGATCAAATATTCGCAGCCGCCAAGTCGTCAATATATATGCCGAGGCTTAATTATCAATTAAGAAATAATCTCAAAATAGTACTCAATATGTCAGTCTTAAGCTCTAATATGGGTGGAATACATAACATCAATCATATGACGCCACCCAGTATCGGCACCAAGTATTCGCTCTCACTTCTACCTAGCTAGCTAGCTAACTAGATAGACGCCCTATGTCCTCTTATAGGATCCAACCGGCGTTAAACAATACAAACAAACAAACAATATGGGTGGACTTAATAGGAGAATGTGTATACTCCGTTGCAGTTATAAGGGCAATTTCTCGCTGATTACTATTACTATAATATAGATAAATATATAGCAACCGACTTTATCCATACATCAGACGACCATAGTTCACAAGATCGGGATAATTATAGTAAAGGATTTAGAGCTAACTTATTTATCTAGCAAACCTACTTATTAACTATATGAACCGAATGTACACCTAATACCAATTCCAAATCGTCCTAGACCCTTTCTTCGTCTTGAACGGAATGCTTTTAACAGCAACAAGAACTTCGACGGAGGTATGGAGACCGCTAACTCACATCTCAGCCATAGCAGAGCTCGTAAGATTTCCCATTTGTCTCCCTTGGCCCTTCAAAGCTTTGTTTGTTATCATTGTGCTTCTCAACAGGAGATGCTGGCGCGCATTTGCTGAGATTATGCCATAGTTGACTTTGCAAATGATGGCAGATGAATCAATGAGCTTTGTCGCTAGAGAGACGTTCTTTTTGGCCACGTCCAGATCAATGCTGTACTGCGCCGCTGTGATCGCATATCGTATATCAAAATCCTCGAGAGCTGTCCAATCTCTTATGTCCAATGTCTCAGCAATATCTATCCGTCCCGGGCAGTTGACACGATTCAGGGCGTAAGCCCAGGGTTTGGTGCTGTATACGCTTGCATTATTACCGAGACCATTGTGATCCGGGCGCAGGTATTCCCTGTTATAACCTGCTGTGCAAGTCTTGGACTTCCAAGAGTAGTCGACCCAGTCTCCAGAGGCTTGCATATCAATCAACAGCGATGCATTCTCGCAGGTAATCTCCGGGACAAAGACATCGACCGGGGCCTCTAGGGACGTGAGACAATTTAGCACGGGAACAGTCTCGACTTTTTACTTGATGGTGAAAGATGTCTCCAATAGTTGACTTATATCTCTTAGAAGAATGTTATATAGACCGCAAGTTGTATAATTGGTCACTAAGATCTAGGACACTTACTCCGAGTGCTAAGGCTCATTAAATCCTTATTATAACACCCAAGATCAGAAGCTCTACAGGGTTCATTCATCCCGAGCTAAACTCACTATAGCTTCCTATCAGCCTATATTTATATTAACCTATTTTAATAGTTATAAGTAGCTATAATTAAATAACTAATCTATTTACTATTAGTTACTCCTAAACCTCTTTAAGACCCCTTACTGTTATTATTAAAAATTAATATTAACTGTTATTATTGCCTTAACTCTTAAAGTATTCTCTCCCTAAATATTCATTATCTAATAATCATCGCTTGAACATATGATACCACTCCTAGCATAAGTCCCTCCTAGACCCCAAAATGACCCCTCGACCGGCTCCTATGAGATTGGTAAGCTCGCTAGTGTTAACAGGTATTGCATAAGTGTGAAGGTTACTCGAGCGACTCTTGCTCTATACGGGCCAGTCAGAGTAAGACATAAATTGCGAAAGCACAGACATGTACATAGAATTCAAAATCTGGAATTTAGGATATCTTGATTCGAGATAACTCGCATCGCTAGATTGCCGAATATTTCTCCGTCTGGCAAAAGCCACTTTTGCCCTATTTGGTTCCGCACCTATAGTAGTAGCCACTGTTGTTCGAGTATCGGTCACAATGCCCAGTGCGTGCTGGCTGATCCCCGTTGCGTACTCCATCAGGACATTGGCAAGTTGGAGTGCCTGTAGGTGAGGGGATCGGTATGGCAGTACAGTATTTCTCGTCAAGGTACTGGCACCCTGCAGTGCCTCGATTGGTGGTGCAGCTGTATTGATCGCGTGTCAGACCCTTTATACCCTTTTTACACTCGGTTGAGAACTTTTGATCAGGGGCGCACGTGAGAGTCGCATGTTGACGACGGCATCCTGGCTTTCCATCTGCTGTTGTGCAAGACTTGTAAGACCATTTAGTTAAATCCTCGCACACAGTACATCCACCCAAAATTCCAGGAGCGTCTGGGTCTTCACATCCATTTTGACCACCCCTAGCACAAAGAACCTTGTCCTTCCCAGAAAACGTACTGCCACTGAAGATTCCAGTCTTATCGTTGCATACAATCGGTTGACATGATTCAGAATTGACGCATAGAGGGAGAGGGGCTTTCCATTCGAGAGCCTTGGCCGAATTATTCGTGATGCATACGAGCAAGAAGAGAAGTTCTTGTAAAGACTTTTTCATGATTGCAGTGGAGGTTGGAGATAGGATAAGAAGTATAGTTGGATATTTCAGTCAGAGAATTGTGGGAAAGTGCGAATATATATTCTACGTATACAGATATTTACTAAACTTAACAAACTAGATGCCGTAATATTTTAACCAGGAATCGGAACAGCACAATTGAATACCTTTGTTAGAGCATGACAGCTAATCATTTTAAGTAACTACAATGTACTCATTGGTATAGATAGGTATAGGTGGTAAAACAAGGGCAAGTTGGCGTTCCTGCGTAGTTGACTCGGTGTTACCAAGGGCGATAGAAGGGAGGAAACATGGGATGCAACCTAGTTTTCAGGGGAAATACTGCTGAAATAGAAGTTTGATGCAATGATGTAGGATGAAAAGGCCTGTGAGTGGTAGCTTGCAGTCGGCCTCGAAATAGATGCCACCGAGACAAAAGAATAAGAACGGCTGAACCACCCATACAGTAATTAGGTCCAACGTATATAGATCACGCACTGAATAATCAAAGTTAGTGAGATGTGGTCCACTCAACCCTCTTTGCTCGAAGAACCTTTTTTGATCTTAATTCAAATCGCCTGGTCAAGCCGCGTTAAACTCCTGGTTCGAACGTTTACATCCCTTGTTACCGTAGTAGTCTAATATGATATTTCTCGATGTGTAAATGTCGTTATGTATTCTGATACCATTCTAGCATAGTAAACTTTTGTTGATTTGACTATTGCCTACGTCTCAGACTTACAGCCAGTTACATGTCTGCTGTGCCGTGCCGGATATTAGTTTCACCATTCCTTCCCTTTTTTATTTTATGTGGTGCAAAGGGTGGGATATTATCCTTAAACAGCCGAGATTAATGGGGCCGAGCATCAAATTAAACTATATCGCTTTGGCAAATGCGGGAACTAGACTTATTTAATAACTTTGGATTGGGACAGGACACTTGTATACAGAATGTCAAGAACAGCTTACGCTATTTGCTTTTTCTTCTGCTACCCGGAGTTGTTGCTGCTTTATCCGAACCACATCCTGAGCGCACCCTGAGCCCGGCTACGTTGATGAATCAGAAGTGCGTTATAATATTATGAAGGAGTTAGGAATGCTAATCAATGGGGTAGGAAGCCGCATCATATCAGTCCAACGGCTGCGCCAAATTGGAGTTCTAAAATATGAGGAGGAGGAAAGAGGCAAGGAGAGGCTGGCACGATCTGACTCCATACATGCACGATTTATCTCTTGTATCATGTCACGTAGTAAAACTAGGTAGGTCATCGTAAAGATGGATTCAAGCAAAGTGTTCCAGGAGAAAAAAAGAAAAGAAAAGAAGAGGAGCAACAGTCCTCATTCAACTTTCGCTAATCGATATTGTCTCCCTGGCTATTCTTGAATGTCTACTTTACGACAGCCTTATATTCCATTACCGCCTCCCATATTCCCTTCACGTAACCATCATCAGTAAAGTCACAGGGCCATGCAATTCTCAACAGCGCCGCCCTTGCATCTTCCCATGTCTTCAGTCCCAGAACCCGACTCTGCTCCCGTGCCAACCCTTCAAAATACGGCCTGATACCAGGTTCTTTGTCGAGGTCACCTTGTTTCTCGTGCATCTGCAGACTTATCACCGCAATAAGCGACTCCCAGAAAAGTAGATCTGCTAGCTGTGGTGCATCTGGCTTGTGAAGAGCATGGTCGAGATCGCGCTGGAAGATCCTCATGGTGTAGAGATAATTCTCCCTTGTGAAAGGTCGCCAGAGCACCACTATCCGCTCGAGATATAACTCTATTGCGATTAATAATCCAACCCATGAGGCCTTCTGCTCATTCTCGTCACCAGTATTGGCTTGAGATTCATAGGTTTTGGGCACGGAGCTTTTGTGTGCTTCGATAAGACCGTCGTACAGCATAGCCGACGTCTCAGATTGCCAGAAGTCTTCCTGTATCTGGCGAGCAGTTCTGGGCAATGGCTTTGACAACCGGTGATAGAACTTTCGCGTGAGAATTCGAAGCCCTGGGAGCACACGGGCGAGCGGAATGCCCTGGAAGATTTCTCCGCTGTAATTGAAGATCACGGGGAACTCGCGAATAGCTTTGAGTGCGACGCTATGAAAGTAATGGCCCCTATCTGCCATATGCCAATTGTTCATGCGGTGAATCCTGTCTGGAAATACCGAGCTGGTCGTGGGGTCAGTGACGCCTGTAGGTTGGCGGGTACCGTCGAGGGCCGATGTTATGCCATGCATAAAGGTAGAAGTGCTTATGGTGTCAGTCTTAGTTGATGAACGATATAGACGGTTGGCGATGCGTACCTTAGAAAATATCGGTCTGACAGTTCTTGGTCCATAGTCTTGCCCCCAGTGGCTACTCGCCCCTCGCTATGGCGTGAAAGAGCATATATAGCGTTCAAGTGTTTCTCCGCCATCTGGCAATCACCGCGGCAAACCTGTAGTGGCTTAGTATTCCTCCGACTATTATGATCGGTAGCTCCATACCTCTGTGTACGCCAACGTTGCTATCTGCTTTGTGATGGCTGCACAAAGGGTGAAGTCTCCCTTTGCGAACCATTCCTTTACTAAGCGCACCGTCTCAAATGTGTGATAGTAAAATGTCTGCTCAAAGTCCTTGAGGTTACCAAACTTAAATCCGAAATGGGTGGCAGCAATCAAAATTGCACTTCGAAGTGCTTCAGGGTCTGATATAATGTGCACCATGCTGTTCAATGTTAGCTTTTTCTGTTGATGAAGTAAGCCGCATAAACCAACCGTCTTTGGTGGTAGTAGTCCACAGGTGATGCACCCGCGGTTCCGCTTGGTTGGTAGAC
Organism: Fusarium chlamydosporum; assembly: GCA_014898915.1. NCBI lineage: Eukaryota > Fungi > Ascomycota > Sordariomycetes > Hypocreales > Nectriaceae > Fusarium > Fusarium chlamydosporum. The sequence continues at coordinate 22,236 of JAAVUD010000123.1, forward strand.
TAATAAATATACGTTAACAATGACCTGTTGGTCCAGGATGAAGGGCCTCACAATAATGAAAGAGTTCGTGCGATTTGAGCGGCATGTTAATCGGCAGACAGTCCAGGCTCTTCTTAGAGCTAGTTAAAATAAGTTGATGAACCAGACTTTGCGTACAGGGCACCTCAGGTTGCTTCGAAGAGCCTATGCCGTCCCATGCCCATGGTGTAGGTTCCCACGATTGAACAACTCCAGTTCTCTCTAGCGCTCTTCTTTCCCGTAAAGGAATCTTAACAGGTGGGTAGTTACAAGCTCTTTTACCCTTGATACAATTTTGGCTACATATGTAGTCAGTATTTGAATAAATAACAAATTGTCAGCGCACCATGTTGGACGATGTTCGTCACATCTTACCCGTCGACCTCTACACTCAGCGCAGCCCATGCGGCTTCGCGTATGGGCACGCCGTTGTCGGACTTTAGTAGGCTCGTTGTCCTTCGACGTCATGGTCTCAGCGGCGTTTTCGGCGATAGGTGATATTGTTTTGTTAAGGTGGGGAAAAGTGTCAAGACATCATGCGGTTTCTAAACAGTCAGCACTAACCGGAAATTATTGATAGGTGGAAATATGTCGCACTTTGAGGTTCTAGACTGCATGTTATAAGAATACCTATCAGATTTATGCCAAGCGGTAACTATTTTGTTAGCCTTGCGGGGAAACACCTCATCTGATTTGCCTAAAGTGGTCTGATAAGTATTGCATTAACACCTTGTATAAGTGATAATTTCACATTTGCTTACCTGCATATGGCTCCTATACAAGACCTGCAATCTAGTAAAATAACGTTAAGTTATAATATTATTATTTGACCCCTATTAATTATACAAGAATGAACATATGACCGAGCACTGCGATAACAAACTCAGTTCATTCAGTTGGATTTGGCACTTGCAGCAACTTACTGACGAGGATCGCACTGCTTGGAAAGCATACATGTCTTCAAACTTCTTGCTCTAGTGTGGTTGAAACATTCTGTTCCGGGTCCATCTGTAAGCTCTGGCGCAGATCGATTCTCACATATCGTTAAAGGAGAGTGACACTTCGGTATTGATTGAAGCCATGGATTCTTAAAACGAGAGTCATATGTTTCACCGGCCAGATCACACCGGTAATAGAAGGGGAGTGTGAAGGCAGAGTATTAACCTATAATGTGAAGAAGCTTCAGGTTCAAATATGTTTAAGAAAGCACAAGAGTAAGCTTGGCAAAACTAATGGTCATATATCCGTAACTGCCATGTAGTTGATAGCTAACCCGTAGCTTAAACAGCAAGCAAGAAACAATCTCAGAATCGTGCTCGGGATTCCGATTTTAAGCTCTAGTATGAGTGGGCACTATAAGAGAATGTGCGCCCCTCGTTGCAGTCGCAAGGAAGATTTCTTACTGATTATCATTACTACAATATGGATATATGGTAAACCGGTATATCCAAGCACCACGCGACCATAGTTCGGAAGACAGAGGTAATTAAAGGGCTTCTAATGTTCTACCATAGAGGCTGGCAAGTCCCGTCACATCCGTCTGCACAAGGTCTTCCGCTTGATCATCTATTTAAGACCGGAGTTAGTCTTTCTCTCGAGGTAAAGGCTAGAGAATTGATTGACCTGGCCAGGTTTTCTTCGGAATCAATATATGCTCACCTTGTCACGAGAAACGTATCGTTCGAGTTATCAAGATGCTCTCGACATTCGCCATATGCTCCAAGGTAGGCTGAAGCACGAATCACCAACCTACTGCAATATGGCTCGACCTACCTTGCATAGCCTACATAAGCTGAAAATGCTTCGATCAATACTGGTTGTCACTAAGATGAGCAAATTATATGTTATATTCAACACTTTCTAATACGATGTATGTAGAGAAGTAATACTATTCCTATCAATAATCTCACAGATCTCTTCCTCCTTCCATGGTAGGGTAGTACGGTAGATTATTACGTCAGCATCTGGACTTGGAATATGCTTGGATCTTCCAAATGGGGATGGAGTTGAACCCGTCTTACGAGAATCTTTCTCTCGAAACCGGTCGGCATCTGGCTTTGGAATATGCTTGGATGGTCCGAATAGAGGTTGAGCTAGATGTGTCCCATCAGAACGCCTTTCTCGCAATTGAATCTCCAAACCAAGCACCAGCGATGCATAAAATCCTACCCAAGTCGAATATAGGCCGCTATAAACCAAGACCCGGCTTCTGTCGCCCTTGTAGATGTTGTGAAGAGTAACAAGCATATACGCTGTAGAAGCAACGGTATGATTCCATGACATTGGGCTTTCAGGTCCTTTGCTCAAAGCGCTATTGGCATCGAGTAGAACGTCTTCCTCATCTTTCCCAGACGTCCAAGCTGAAACTGCTTTCCAGGCACGTTGGACGGCATTCTGGCGGGAGGGAAGTGAGGATAACAAGAAGTTACCTGAAGGTGTGGCCTTCCTCACCCGGTAGGCGGCATCCTGAATCAAGTATAGGTGCTTAAGGTCCTTGTCCTTAAACGCAGAAACAACACAATAGATGAAGATGTGGAGTTGTTCAGTGCTCGGAATAGCAGTCTTGGAGATTTTCATACTGCCGTAGAGTACTGAAAGGAGTTGTGCAAGCCAAGCAATTCGGTGGGATCGGGCATTTCCAGTCCTTTTTCCTGTTTGAGATGGTTCTCTCTCAATTCTCCAGAGAAAGATGAGTAAGCCAAGTAAGTTTTCTCCCGCCTCAGTCTGCAGGCACCTATCAATGATGATGGTGCAGACGAACGATCGTCGATTCTGGAAACGGGATTTTCGATAATCCCTTGCCCACTGCCTGAAGCCTGGTCGGAACACTGCAGACAATGGACATATCTCACCAAGCGGAAGCAGCCGGTAGATAGTTTCGTAATGGAGGCCAACCATATCTTCTAGAACGAATCTATAAGGCCACCCGACTTTCAAGGAGAACAAACAAGACATCGAAGGATCGTTGGACATAGATTGAACCTCGAGCTTCTCAATAGTTCGGTGGCCCCTTTCTTGTTGCCGTTTCTGACCCAAGAGGAGTTCCATGTCCAGATATCGTGGGTGCGGCGTAGCGGTAGTGTAGCTCGTAGCCCGGCGTTGTTTCTGCAGGAAATCAATTCGGTAATCCACAAGAGTTGGAAGAGTGACCTTGGCGGAAAGAGTTTGAGAGATACTGTCAAAGACTTTGGTGATAGGAATCATATAAGCTGAAAAGGCCTGCATCTCAGACTCCTCAGTTTGTATGCTGTCCGAGTCGGAATAGCCTCTGCTTCCTGCAATGATAACACCACAAACAGCATTTCCTACCAGTACCCATGAGCCTGAATGCCCATATTCTACATTGTCAGCGCGACTTTGTGTTGGAATGACCCAAATACTTACTAAGAGGAGAGCTCAAGTGTACTTCCAAGACTGAGAAGATTGCCCCATCCATCACGATGGTTGATTTTCCTGGGGCTATGAAACCCGGAATAGGACTTGGGGTAGGAGCATATGTCAAGCACTTGACATATCCTCTGCTATCCGTCATGTGATAGATCAAGTCCGACTCGGAAATTATTGATTGGGCAAGAACTTCCTTTTTGTCCTCCTTATCTGTCCACAGCCATTCGTCAGATGACTCGTCTGCCAAGTTCAGCATCCCATTCGGAGGGATAATTTCGTCAAGTATTTCGACCAAGGCCCAGTCTGTTCCCTCAACAGAGCCAAAGGTTTGAAAGTTTCTAGAGAATTCGGCTGAAGGGAGCTTTGGGGTTTGAGCTGTGGGGTAACGTTCTTCTGCTAACTGTTGCGCTCGAATCCTTTTCACACCAGGATACATGTAGACAGTGATTCGACCAGGGAAAGTATTTCGGAGTATGTAACTCGAATCCATGTCTTCTTCGTTTTCGATAGGTGCATCTTCCTTTTGGGCAATTCTCTTGACTTCGCTCTCATGGAACTCCACTGTGATTCTACTCTCCTCCTCACTCATATGTTCTTCGGTTATGGGTATGCTCGTCGGGAACCGATGACGCCTAGAAATGGCGCATCCCGTGGTCAACCCATATGGCCTTCCATCAAGAAGAATCACTCCTCCCATGGTCATAGTCTCTCCACCGTACATACTTAGCCGTAATCCAAGCGATGAGAATGTCGTATAAGCTGCTTTCGTATGAACTAGAGCCGAGGACGGACCCTTCCAGACAAGGTGCCCAGTGAAGCCCGAATTCGTGACTACATCGTGAAATCCAATGCTATTCCTGACGAAATCCATGGCGCCCGTTTCCCTGTCCCCGTACCACTTATCGATAGTCTTTTGAACTTTCTTGGTCTTACAGCCAATCACTACAACCTTTTCATTCCCTTTCATTTTAGCATCTACTGTGACGTTGTCGAGCACTTCCTTTGAGGTGTGACTCGCAAGAATGCGCATCAAACGTCCTCTGTAGTGTTCAAAATGTTTAGTATCCTCTGTAGTTACAGGTTGAAACTCTTCGTTATTCAATCGAACCTGCAGGTTATCAGCTCGTTGTAAAGATCTGATTCCGAGGCTGTTGGGGAATCTGCTCAGAATAATGTCAGTAGAAACTTGACTGTTGCTGCTCCGGCCCGACAAGGTCTCTTCCGAACGACGAGGCGGGGCGGCAGCAGTAACTGGGGTTGGACGCATTGCCATCATGAAGGTGCTAGTATTGAATTCTGGCTCTGGCGGGACGAGAGCCGACTGATACTCTGGGCTTTTAAGGTTGGGCTGACGTGACGGACGTTACGAGGAAATGCTAGACAATCCAGCCGACCGCGCTCATGCAGTCGTATGCATTATCATTTTCGTGTACCTCGACGATTGGTCCAACCGAAGCTGACTAATGATTGCTAAACACAGCCTACTTCGTAATATGTAGCCATGGTATCTTTACCACAGGAGGGTTACCAGAATACCACCCCAAAAGGTCTAGGAGGCCCAAGAAAACAGCAGAATGGCTTGCACCGAGATTGCTGAACTCCCACCCATACTCTTCCGCTGTATTTTTGGGCCCCGAGGGAAAGTCCAGTATTACTCTGCCAACGCTTTAGACCACTATATGATTGCTTCGGCCCATAATGCGGCCTGCTTCGTATTATGCAGCCACGGCGTCTTCGATGCAGGAGGGTTATCGGAGTACCACCCTAGAAAGTGCAGTATTACTCTGCCAACGCATAAGACCACCATATAATTGATTTGAACCAACGAAGTCACATACACTGCGGACCACATGTAATTTATACCGCACTTGACTCTGACTCTTTTTCCGGCCTGAAATCGACCCTATGTCAATGAACACTGACATCGCTTTTAGAGTGCTCTAGCTTCTCCCTGCGGGATACACGACGTTACCAAATGTCTGAACTACAAGACGAGGGGAAGCGCGAACTTATCCGAATTCTTTTCGAGCAAAATGTGCCAAGCGATGAGAGGGACCAGAGGGACCTTAGGGATTACGAGGCCTATTTTGACAATTTCGACGCCGGGTTAAAGTCCCTGAACACTCATCAGACGTATGTGGAGCTGCAACTCAAGGTCAAAGCTGAAGACGTTGCCGAAATAGCCTTTCAGGCTGTTCCAACTATGCAAAGAAGCCCGGATGCTACAAAAGGGAGCGTTTTGTGCAGCCTTCGTCAGAAACTCAAAGAGAAGCACCCGGGGGAGGAGCCGTGGATCTCGTTACATGGTGGAACAGGGGAGGCCGAGAGGAATTTGACGCCTGCTGAAAGAAGGAAGAGGGAAAGGGCTCTGGAACTTGCATTGGATACCGTCGTTCGACTCTGGCTCATGATTGAACCATCTCCCAGAGGCTACGAGGGCACTGAGGACGGGAATGGCTGGAGAGGACAACGCGGGCTTTCCGAATTTGCGAAGATGCAGTTTTATCCTTGCCAAGCGCCACCTGCCGGAGAAGGAACCCGAGAGCCCCAAGTTCATGGAACCGAGTTAACAGCAGAGATGATAGCGGAAGCCATGCAGGTCCAGCTCAACCTGACACATCCGCTAACAGTAGCCAACATGAAGAAACTCACCAATATCGCCATCATATGGGACTCATTTTTGCCTGAACACTTGGGGTTTGATGCGGACATTCGAGCCCTGACAGTATTTCCTCATAACCGCTGGCTCTTTGATGCCTTGGCTATGATTCGGGCTTGGAAGAAGGAATCGCCGCAGCGGAGACTGTGAGTATAACCCTATTCGTACCTACTGAGGAGATTCAATTCTGACTCTACGGCAGTTGTCCATTCCCAATACCCGTGGAGGTAATAGAAGAGGCCATCAAGTCTCTAAATCTGCTTTTTCCGCCTTACAATAAACCGACAAACAGGTTTCTCCGAAAGCACAACGAGAGATTGTACAATTTCCGCCTGCGAAGCGATGAAATTGCCCCGAATAGAGTTGGTAGTAAGGTCCGTCTCCGAGAGTTCGCTTTCTACCATGACCGCTTGATTGAGCTGGCACAGGAGTTCACGAACCCTCCAAAAGATTGGAATACGATTTTTAGAGATTATCGGAATCCAATCCAGTATTGGACATTTTGGATAGGTCTGGTCATTTTTATTGCTACTGTTGTATCTATAGCTCTCGGGGGTGCTCAGGTCTATTATGCCCAGCATGCTGCCTAACTGGAGAGCACTTAGTAGTTTAAGCTAAATTTTAGGGTTAAAGTAGGGTTAATATCACCTATTAAGGCTATCTCTACTAACGTATTCTTCTCCAACTAATACTATGATATTAGGAAGATGGTAAGGAAAGTAAAGGGAAATAAAAAGGAAACCTACTATAGCTAGAAGTATAAAGTTAATATCTACCAGTAATATAAAGTTAGGAGTATAAGAGATAAGTTGCCAACGCTGATAATGAAATTTGGTATATAGTTAATATCTATTGCGTGGATGAAATAGCAATTAAAAACAGTCTCAAAATGTTTCCCAAATGCCGGTATTAAGTTATCTTACCAGTGGGCACTAGGATCGGCGTCGGCTTCTGTAGCCGAGAGTCCAGCTGGAAAGAACCCTTTTCGGATTGGGTTAAACCTGGTAGTATCGCCTAGCAATAGGCTAGTCGAAAAGCCTGGAGCTAATAACACATGCTTCCAAATCTCTGTAGTATTTGTTTGGATTATTCACCGAGACCAAACTTCGGCTTACTTACCCGGAAACCTATCCGTGTCTATGCCGAAGTCGGTATCATAACCTTTGTAATAACTGACACTGGCTCCCATCCGAGAGTGTTCCTCTCCTCGTAGATCAAAAAGTGAATTGCTTTATTTCAAGCTTTGCCCTTCCCTATCTAACTCTAACTTCTCAAATCGCAAACCTCCACATATCACCACCATGTCATCTATAGCATCCGCCCTCAAAGACTCCTCACTCATCGTCGAGAAGTGCTTCATAAATAACCAATGGATTTCATCGTCCTCGTCCAATACATTTCAAGTCTTTGATCCCGCCACAAATCAACCCATTGGCTCAGTCCCGGAGTGCACCGTCAAAGACCTTAATGTAGCCATCCAAGCCGCATCCGACGCATTTCCTCTCTGGCGCGCCCAATCAGGTCGTCAGCGCGCAAAGATAATTCGTAAAATCGCAGATCTCATTGTTCACCATAAGGATGATATTGCGAGAATCATTACCGCGGAGAATGGTAAAGCCAAGACAGATGCAGAAGGCGAGGTGCTCTCATCGGCAGGGTTCTTCGAGTGGTTTGCTGAAGAGGCGCCGCGAATTTATGGCGACGTTGTTCCGCATTCACAACCAAATGCGAGGATTCAAGTTATGAAACAGCCTGTGGGTGTATGTGGTTTGATCACACCGTGGAACTTTCCTCTCGCCATGGCTGCGAGGAAAGTCGCTGCCGCGCTGGCCGTTGGATGCACCGTCGTTGTCAAGACAGATGGGGTAACACCTTTCTCTGGGAACGTCCTCGGTGTTCTTGCAGAACGCGCTGGACTACCTAAAGGTGTACTGAATATCGTGACAGCGCTGGAGAACACGCCGGAACTCGGCCTCGCGATGTGTGAATCAGATATCGTCAAGAAGATCTCCTTCACGGGTTCCACGAGGGTGGGAAAGATCCTGATGAAACAGTCAGCCGATACACTCAAGAAGCTGTCCCTTGAACTAGGCGGTAACGCTCCGTTCATTGTATTCGACGATGCAGATGTTGAAACAGCCGTGTCGAGCGCGGTGATTGCCAAGTTCAAAGTCAGCGGCCAAACATGCGTCTGCGCGAACCGGATTTATGTCCAAGAAGGCATCTACGACACTTTTGCAAAACTTCTAGTCGAAGAAGTGTCCAAGTTCAAAGTCGGCAACGGCGCTAACGCCTCTGTCACCCATGGACCTCTGACGATAAGCGTGGACAAGGTCGAAGAACATGTTCAAGATGCACTCAGCAAGAAGGCGACTCTTCTTTTCGGCGGAAAGAGACTACCGGATCTTGGGAACAACTTCTTTCAGCCGACTGTGCTGGGAGACGTAACGGATGAAATGAACGTTACTTACCAAGAGACATTTGGACCACTTGCGGCGCTGATTAGGTTCAAGACAGAAGACGAGGTTATTCAGAGGGCGAACAGATCTGAAGTCGGACTTGCTTCGTACATCATGACGACTGATCTATCGAGATCATATCGTGTGCAGGAGAGGTTGGAGTTTGGTATGGTTGCTCTCAACACCGGGGTTATAGCCGACTGGGCTGCGCCGTAAGTACGACTCTTTGTAGTATGGGAGGTTACTAACTTGGTGCAGGTTTGGTGGTGTCAAGCACTCTGGTATGGGAAGAGAGGGCAGTAAATACGGTGTAGATGATTATATGGTGCTCAAGACGATTGTCACGGGTGGTATCAATACTGTCTTTAACTCTCGATTGTAGATGGATATACACATGGCAGAGGATGGTCAGTCTATGGGGACTATAGAAGTCCCTGCTGCGATCCTATTGTTCTCTCTTAAGTGAACAAATGTTTGAGAATGAATGAATGCAATTACATCATTGTTGCTCTTTCCTGTGCCTTTGTGATAATAGCAAACATTCTGCAGTGTCAACAGCTGACAGCAAACAAACAGCAGATGAATTTTACTTCAGCTTCTGGTTCTTTCCTACTTTGCTCCCTTTGTTTAAAAAAAAAGAAACATAATTTCTTCATCAGCACTCAACGCTATCGTCGCAAAACAAAGACATCACCACTAGATTTCATCATTAACCTACCTCAAGATGCCTACTCCATCTCCCAAACCTTCCTCTCCTATCCCTTGTTCTCGCAGCTGCGCGCAAACCATCAAACAAGACCTCGAACAGGCATGGCCTCCTTCTCACCATCCTTCGTCGGGGCCCTTTCTCCCTCTCCAGCCTCTCGTTGATGAACCTTCTTCCGCAAAATACCAGATTATGCATCATCTCGAAGGGCTACCTGCCCGCAACAGCAACGCGGATGCTAACAGTTCTCTCGACGTCGTGGATGCGATGCGTCTTCAAGTTGTCCGCGACGAAAACGGAAAAACCATCGGGATGCAGGTCGTTGATGTCAACAGCGATACGGGAAAGGACGCCAACATCTGCGCTCCACTTCCTCTTGGACCGACTAATACCGGCGTTGTGTTCAGTGTTGGGTCGGCTCACGCTATTCATAGTGCTTTTACACGCGCGATGCAGATGAGCGGATCGAAGAGGATTATGGGCATCATGTTCGCGCCCCCGAACGAGCATGGTATGGTGCATGATGTAGACTGGTCCTTTCTAGAGCCAGCCGACGATTGCAATAGGGATTCTTCTCCAAAACCTGCGAACGATTATCACGATGCAATGAACGACACCCGTACAGAAGATAGCTTCACTACAGAAGTTTACGAGCCCACCAAGGACGCCGATGATGCCACGGAGCCCATCCAATATCGCCACCCCCGAGATTCTACCAAATCCAACACTGAGGAGTCTACCAAGTTTGAGGACCTTGAGGTCGAGGATACTGGTATCAAGCTCCATCACATGATCAAGGGAATGCTATTGCAAGCCAAGGAAGAGCAAAAGTAGAGATTGTTTCGTGATGAGAAAGTACAGGATGGATGACAACGCGTCTTATTGGTCATCATGAAGCGTTTTATGCACAGTCTTGTTACTGAATGGTTTACGAGGCCAAACTGGAGAAAGACTTGGTCATGGATGTTTCTTCTTTACACAGGGCATTACCAATAAATGTTTACTTGCATTGCCATAGTCACCCTGCCTCCTGAACAAGAACAATAACCTTCACCTTTCCTTTCGTACAGGTGATATTTGCAAACTTCTTTACTATTATACAATTTCCATTATGTATGGATTACATCCTCCTTTCAACGTTTTATGTAGTCACAATGGTCGGAATCCTTTGTCATACTGACAAGATACCGTGTCACCGGCTTCGTCCACTATCATCCACATTCACTCTCCATACCCATTTCTAGCTGAAGCAGACATTCACTGCCCCCTCTCCTGGCATATTTGAACCACATGCCAATCTCAAATGGGATACTATTAAACAATATTGCTCCATGGGGTTTAAGAATACTCAAATAGGAATTACACAAAAGTTGACTCTAAGTACGTTCGTCTTTGTTTCTCCTTCTCCTAATCACGGCGCTCATATCCTAGCTACACCTCTCCTTTACGTGTTCAACGTTGACGGCTTAATTCAGACTTGCGCCCTCAAACACATAAACAATAGGGCTCTGCATAGTGACTACTAGACTAAGCATAGGTACCAAACGCCCATTACACATCATGGCTATTGTCAATAAGGCGAAAACGCCGATTAAAAACCTAAAGCTCTAAACGAAGCCCATTGTCGTCGTCCTCAATGGTCATACGCGCCTCGCCCACATATCCTATCAAACCCTCGACCTATTTCGTTCCCTTTCCTCTCGAATTCTACCCGATACAGCGTCACACGAACCTTTGGGCAATTGCAGCCAAGCATTCAGAGTTCCCTGAGTAACTCAAATAACAATAACAACAGCACGACGTCGCCAGTCGATAAAGAATATCGACACATTTCTCTTTTACTACGAATTCGAGCCATATTTGGACAGGGTAAGACGCCAGAACATCCTGTCGTTAGAGTCCCATACTAACATAGAGTCCTAGATATCTCGAGATCTACCTTTTATCGTCACTTTGTTCACGAAGTCCTCCAACTTTAAAGCTCTTCGGAACTTCACAATGGCAGAAAAGACCACCAAGCCTCGCGAAGATCGCATCCTCTGGACTTGCAACCGCCTGAAGGATCCTACCACCAAGACCCACTGCAACAAGCTAAACGGCATGATCGACAAAAAATGTACACGATGCAAGTCTAAACGAGAAGTTGGAGCCCTCGCTGTCAACAGAACCCGGGATGACATCGGCGAGCTTGTCGAGAAGAGCGATGACGGACTTGATGTCTGGGAGTATCATGATGATACTTCCAACAAGTCTTAGTGGCTAGGCTGGGCCTCTCTTTCGCCCCATGCCCATGTTTGACGATTGGTTTGCACGTCAGAGTCGCTGCAAGTCCCAAGAAGACGTATCACCTGACTCCAACCTATGCTGGCATGGTTCTTGGACATCTGGAGGTTCAAGTATTCTTAGATGCTAAATCAGTACCATGATATTTCGTTTGGCCCGGATTTGTTGTTAGATATCTACGGCAGTGAAGAATGTGTGACTGAACGTCTTCCAGGAGTGACTGACCCATGGCAAGAAATAGCAGCAACAAACTGCAGAAGGGATGTATTTATTACCGAAGTTCGCTGAATCGATCGAACTCTGTATGGCCTATATAATTGCTGCTTGCTCTTCCTCCTCATAGTCCATTCTTCGCCACTCTCCCTCACAAATACTATTCCAATACCTTTACCTTCTAACACACCTGAAATCCAAGAGTCCATATTCTAGGATATATATTATATAATTCCAACTGTAGTTATGAATCAAAGCGCCACTGATATCGACGCTCTCCAAGACCAGATGTCTCGCGTCTCCCTTCTGGACAAGGCCGATTTCAACTATAAATGCATCGAAAGTCTTGGCCTGAACGTCAGGGCGCCTGTCCGAGATAATAGTCACAAGGTTCCTGCTGATTGCGGGTGGTACTGCCTGAACTGTTGCTTCTTCTGCGACAGTGTGCGACATAAAGCCTGCACGGAATGTAATGAGGTACGCGGGGCACGCACCATGGCGCTTCGCCAGGGGGATAATAGTTCCGGTTTGGTTTGGCAGATCTAGAAAAAGGATAGTGAAAGCAGGGAAGACTGGTATGTCGTCCATAGGGGAAGGTCCTGCACACGTGCATGAAGCAACGCTTAGAAGCCAAGGTAGTCCAGCTGCTCGGCAGGCAGTGGTTCATAGGTAGAACGAATTTCTGTTTTAGTCTATTCTAGCACTCTCTTGCACTACTTTGCTTTAGCTGGTGACTCATTCCGGGTTATTTGTCTTCTGACTAGATAGCATAGAGTCCACAGATGCTGCGCCATGTAATACAAGCAAGCATCTACTTCTGACCACATCGCTAACAAACCAAATGAATTTCAAACGCTTAATCCAAGGCAATATAACGATACAATCGCCAAAGGATCGCTCAAATCATACACCATGGCTCTACACCGGACCTGAATGCCACAGGGCCAACAGGCTGAGTGAAGTGGCTGTACGGGATGCAAGGTGAAATGTATCATATGCGCTGTTGCTTTGAACATTGACTTGGACGATCTGGAAACTCTCATTGGAGTGAGGGAAATCTGGAGGTATAAGGACAATGATTTTCAATACAGACCTTAATTACAAGTGCTTCCTCTACGTTTGTTCCGTAGACTTTGCTGTTCAGAGCAATACAGAGGTTCGTGTTTGGTCTGGCCCCCCTAGGTTTTACAAAGGCTACACGATTACACAGTCCTTTGTTACCTTCTGCATTTCATCTTCAAGTTGCTCAAAATTCTATTTTGCTAATATGTACTGTGAAGACTGCCTGTTCTTCAATAAACAAAGGATTCAGGAACAAAGACCTTGAACCATCTTTATCCACTCACATGTATACTGAACATTTCCATTGTAAAGGTCTATATAATCGCACAATTGCATCATGTCAATAACATCTACCGAACCAATCCAGTTTTTGGTCTCAAGATATTGAACAGGAAATGGTGTTCGTTTTTGACTCTTACCTTATATATACCATCCTTCGGTCATCGGAACCTTTTCAAATCACACACCCGTTCTAGCTCAGAGAAGCCACAAAATACTCATACCACAGCAAACTAACAAACACAGCACCATTTCATTATCTGACAATTCTCATATCTTCAAGATGGATAGCAACAAACGTGAAGATCACACTCACTGGCAGTGCAAACCAGTTGAGGAACCCTCCCGCCTCGACAAGGTTATCGACAAAATTCGTGGAAAGACCCAATGCGAGTGGATCAACGAAATGAAGTTCGAGATTTGTACCAAGTGCCACGCTAAGCGAGGGCTTGGATCTATCGCCAAGAATCGAGACTGGGAGACCATTGGGGAGTTCCTCTGCCATGATATCTGGGGCAACGAACTTTGGAGGTACACGGTGAAGTATCCTGGGCCCGGAAAATGGGGGTTCGGGGATTCTAAGATCTAGACTGACTGAGGACAGAACAACAGTTTAGGCATTGGTTCTATTGCCAGACCTTGACCAAGTATGTACGATTAGGAGCAGAGGGATTGGTTACCAGACCGCGACTCACCCATGCTGCAATTGGTATAGTGAATAGATGCATACTGCTATCAACTTCCCAGTGAAACGTGATTAGTTTCAAAGTATGATAATAATGTGATTATCTGGCATTTCTTGTCTACGCGCACTGAATTTGTGTTTAACTTTGTCCATGAACTGGTTACCAAGTGATGGACGTGACCTTTTAGCTGCTTCCCGGACTCTATTCGCAACTGTCTTTTCTCAGCTGGTATAAATAACCAAAGGCTGCGTCTCCTTCACTAACACAAACCAGCGAGTACTAGCCACACAACTACAATAGCTACACAACCTTTTACCCTCTAGCTTTCTGATCACTCCCATCATGCCCGGTGAACCAATCCTGCGTCATACTGACTGGCGTTGCAGAGAACTGCTTCAGAACGAGTCAGGATCAGGGCCTGAATCTTACCGTTGCGAGAATATCAATGCCATGATTTACCCTGATTGCGTCCGCTGCAAAACGCGTCGTGGTGTAGGCTCACATGCCTTGGGTAGAGGTTGGATCCAGGTTGGATATCTGAAAGCGATAAGCGACGATGGTAAGGAAGAATGGGAATACGGAACCCATGTCACCATTAAGAAAAAGTCAGGAAAGAAGTAAGATGAATAATAATACTGGTTCCATCTTTTAAAAATGCCATTTTCCAAATTACCAATCATATATCTTATGCTTGACTTGAAACTCCTCCCTTACTTTCCAGGTGATCCAGAAACTCCAGAAATTTCCTCCTGCTTCTTGTTCTCACCCCGAGGCACTCTAGGGTTGCGGTGGTCCCTGTCCTCAGGCTTATCCTTTTCCCTCTTTGTGTAGATACCCGTCAAATTGCTAGCCACACGCGTGTCCTTGGTCTCATAATCCGTACCAGTTCCGGCTGTTGAACCACCAGTACCGAACGCGCCCTGTAGACTGGAGCTCACATTGCCAGTAACCGCACCTGGAGCTCCGATAACACCATTGGCGCCGCGGACATCGGCATTGATACCGGGACGTTCCTCTCTTGGCTTTTTTGACATGTAGTAGACGCCGAAGCCGAGGAGTGAGATGCCTGCGATGACGGGAGCCATGGCGCGGCGCTTTTGGGCTTCAATTGTTTTCGACATGTTGTAGAATGTGTTTCTGTTGTGGTGATGATAAGATGACGAGTTGTGTGTCCAAAGTCAAGGCGTATTATGTGAGATGGGATGTTTAGGTCAATTGTTTGTTGATAACTTCCGTGAAAGGATTTTAATTGTTACGAAGAGATTCAATTACTTGGCTGGTGACATCAGTGATTGTATATTTATGTGTAGTTAATCTCCCCACTTCCCTGGTAGGGAACTTATAGTTAAAGGGATAGTGTGAGTCTATGACGGAATGACTCTGAGTATGATGACGGGATGGCGTTGTGGAGTTTTCATCTCGGATGAGTGAGACAGGCCAGACGCAAACAGTCGAGTAAAGAATAACTAGCTAATGAAGTAATTATGCAGGTGATCAACTGTCATAAATCTATCACTACTACGAGGGCTGTAGTCTTCCGTCGAATCGCTGTGAAGTGCTCATTTTCTCAGGAACCCGTTGCCCTTGATCGAATTTAATGACTTCATGACTGGTCGCCCGTCTCATTGCCCTAAATAGGCTTAGTCATCAGGAATGTTGGTCAATAGAGACAGCATCGCTGGAGAATTATGCAACACTGCGATTATCTATTTATTAGACATACTGAAAGCGTTCCACCGTCTAGTTGATGGAGCAACCTATAACTAGAAGTGTCTCAGTTGACACATCCAACGCGTACGAGTTGGCTGATCTGCCATTATCAGATACTTTGGGTGACTCAACCAAGCCGTTTCAGATGAGAGTCTCATTCTGAACCCTTCGATTGGCTGACAATTTCAAGGCTAGAGATCAATTGTCCAGGGTATGAGGAGTAAGTAGTAGAAACATAAAATATATAATTGAGAATTTTCGAATATCTAGAATTTGAATGCAAATATTAAGATCCCCCAAGCGGTAATATGTAGCAAGTTGACCAACTCTCTCAACTGGCAGTACATCCGGTCAACCAAACTAGAAGTTTGAATATCTAATCAGTCCAATATGTGCAAATTTGACCACAGCTGTTATTGTCGTGTGAGGACCAACCCATCGTCTTGTTTACTTGCCACGGTTGATACGATCAAGCTCAGATGCCCTCTAAGAACCGTAAATAAAAGTTGTTCCCGCGGTGACAGTCTTAGCAGAAGGTGTCACAGTGTTGGTGCTGGTAGCAGTGATAACGATTGTGTTGTAGTCAGTAACCGTAGCATAGTCAACATCAGTGACAGTGACAGTGTCGTAGTCAGTAGCGGAGGAAGTCTCGTAGTCGGTGGTGTAGACGGTGTTGTAGTTGGTGACATCAACAGTGTTCATGTTGGTCACAGTGACAGTCTTGTAATGAGTAATAGTGACAGTGATAGGCTTGGTGACGGTGGCACTCTTGTGGTCGGTGATGGTCATGGTGTTGTAATCTGTCATTGTAGTGGTTTGGAAATCGGTGAGAGTTCGGGTTCGTCGGTCGATAACGGTGGTGTATCTCTTCTTAGTGACATAGACAGTGGTGTACTTGGTCAATGTGGTTGGGACAGTCCTGGGCGCGGCAGTGATAGTGGTGGTTGTAGGGGCAGCAGGCCTGTTGGTGATGTGGCAAGAACAAGCACTGCTAACCTCGCGAGCATCCTTGAGAGGCAAGAATGCGGGAACCTCGTTGACGGGCGCGGCACGCTTAAGGGGCTTGAAATTGAGATTAGTACACGTTCACCATATTTGTCGGTTAGAAACAAAAGGACCAAACTTACCTGGCTGGCCGAGGGACATATAATATCATACATATAGAAGTTACTAGCAGTGTTCTTTGTCGCAATGACAGACCTGAAGACTATTAGTAATACAACAAGATGTGGTAATTGGCTCACTTACGCCGAGGCTCTATAGCAATTGCAGTTGTTACCGTTGGTGCCAAAGCTCAGAGAGCCTTTACCTACACAATACATCTTGCAATTGCTGAAGCCGCGACTTTGACTGTTGCCAACGGCGTTAACGTATAGAGAATTTCCGGTACCAGGGATGGCACAGTGGTAATCTTGATGGTGAAGTTAGCACTAGCTCACAGATTCTGTGGTTGTGGTAGGATCTTACCCTTCTTGACAGTAGTCGTGGGAGTTGCCGCTCTGTTCGAAGTTAGTGTCTGATCTCCTTACGAGTTTTCTACGGTGAAGGCTTACGTTTGACTACAGATTCTGTTAGCATCTTGGTCTTCAACATTGGCATGGCTGGAATAGATACTTACGTAACAGTAACGGTGGTAGGGACGTGTCGAGTAGCCTCCACGGTGTCAATGTCCGTGATATCTCTGGTGGAAGTCCTGTCGATTGTAGCAGTGACAGTCTTGGTGATGTGGCGAGTAACTAGGTCAGTCACTTGCTCAGTATCAGTCTCGGTGACTTGGGCGGTGTCAGTAGCAGTTGACACATCCGTCGCAGTGTCGGTGACGGTGTCGGTCTCGACATCAGTGACAAAAGCAGTGTCCGTCTCAGTCAGGGTGGCATAAGCAGTCTCGGTGACCTTGGTCCTGACAATACGGTTGGAGGTGAGATGGATCGTCTTGACCTTGACCAATGTGTCAGTCTTGGTTCGCGTGTTCGTCTTGGTGGAATAGACGATGGGGGTCGAGGTCTGAGTCTTTGTGCTCTGGATGTAAGTCGAGCAGAAAGCGGATCCCTCTGCCTTGTGACTCTTCAAGGCCTTGATGTCTCGGTCTCCAGAGTTGCAGACAACTGAAAAGGAAACTCGAGTGTTAGTCTAAGTCTTCCTCAAAGCATTCTGATAAGGTAGTACATACGAACTGCTCTCTTGTCAAGAGACTGATCCAGGACTTCGCCATCATTGCTGTACTTGGACTTCTCAGTGACAGCTGGGAGGGCGGTAGCTGAACCGATGAACAGGAGAGAAACGACTGTCTTGAGAGCGACCATCTTGAATTGTTGTACTTCAAAGAAGCTTGAGAGTTGTTGAGCATATCGATCAACTGCAGGCATCACGATATGAATTATATACAAATTCAGAGAATGACCCACTCTAAGCGTTGAATCCCCTATAATCCTTGTCGCAGGAGGTTTTCTGCCGAGACCGCGAATCTAGATCGCCACAAAAACAAACACGGCCCTAGCGTTTCCAATAGTTTATTCCCGAACTCCACCAATTTCCCAGCTAACTGGGACGATTCGTTTCGAATAATCAATATTCTGAGGTCTGGACTAGTCAGTTACTACAAACTGTTAGGGGTCTTCTTTCGCTACGGAAATCGGCAGCTCTAGATTGAGTAAATTAACCCAACCTTCGGGTTTAATGACAGGGTTTAACGTCAGGGTTTAACGTCAGGGTTTAACGACATCTGGTAGCTGAGCTCAACCAAGTCATCAAGGACATCCCCGAGCTCCATTGAATTATTGATTTCATCAGGCAATATTGACAGTTCCAGGCCTTTTGAACGCGCATGCATCGATTACATGGGTCGCATAGACGTGCTCCAGGCGCCAAGGTCGGTCAAATCGCGATCTACCTTGGCGAAAGCTTAGGTGTCATGGTGAGGAGAGTCGTGTGTCGGAGGTCGCCGCTACAGATTTTCTTCTTGTTGGTTCCCTATGTAGGGTAGAAGGTAAAGGTGAATTCACGCACAGAGTGAATACATGAGAAAGGTGTTTGCCAGACTGAGTTGTTGTTGTGATGTGTGATGACTTCTCCTGGTGATTCATTGTTTGCAGAATGAAACAAATAATCCACCGTAACTATGTGACCGATGATTGTGTGCTCTTTTTCTCAGTGTAACAGGTTGCGATTTTCAGTGAATTTGAGGTGCCAAACATACAGAGTATCATTTATAAGATGCTAAACATCCTCATTACTTTTCTCATCAAAGGCAACTCAAATACTAACAACCACAATTCGCAGCAACGAAAAGAAAATCATCCAGAGCCTTCGCAATGTCAGAGGCAAAGTCCAACCGTACAACCACACCTCGTCCTGACCACACACATTGGGAATGCAAGAGACTTCTTCAAACCGGTATGCGATGCACTGAAAGAATGCCAATGGCAGTAGGCACATGCACCAAATGTGGCAGGCCGCGTGGGAACAACTGTATTGCCCTTACTGAAGAGGGTCATGTCCTAGGTAGTAGAATCGGGGAGGAGGGTGGAAAGGAGGTGTGGCTGTACACTGTGGTGCCTAATGGCATTCATTAGTTTCTCAGAATGACCGGGATTCAGGATTGTTTGTTTGTAGGTTATAGATTACAGTGGTAATTGACGGTGGAATCACCCCGGATCTGATTGTTTGTCACCTCAGCTCTGGAGCTGTTCACTGGTGCTTATTTGTGCGCTGAATATGATACTTGATTGGTGATCAACGAATCGCAGTGTTCCCCTGTCATACTCAATATTGCAGCCACAGTTTGTCTATTAATACCCACTAGTTTGTAGGCAATAGTTTCATTATATCCATGCTCAATCAATTCTGTAACTTATCAAAAGTTCCTAAACCTACCACCAACAAATTAAACTCACAAATCAACCTAGAAGCTACTGCCATGTCTGGTGTTCATAATTTCGGTGTTCATACCTTTGGTTTTGGCACGACTGAGGTCAAGCCAGAGCACACGCATTGGCGCTGCATGGAAGTCATCAATTTCGGAACGCGGTTGAGATGTCTCGAGAAGGTAGCCATGACCCAGGACAGCTGTACCAAGTGCCACCAACGCCGCGCGGTTGAGGCTGAGGCTTTGGACACTAATGGAAAGAAACTTGGTACACTTGTATCTAACCGTGATGGGGAAGAAAAGTGGCGTTACTTTCCGTGGCTGGATAAGCCAAAGGCAGGTGAGAAATCTTCAAGACTCGATTAGACGCTGCTAGCTAGGACTTGTTTTATTACCATAGGATAGTTAATGGAACACAGTTGTCTCTAAAATACGACCTTACTATAACCTTGATGCAAATGTTATTCAGTCTCTGTGAAAAACGCAGTGCCACCCTATATGCCGGATTCCTTCACAATAAGTGTCATCTTAGGATTTGCACTTCTTAGGAGGGCGACCAACTTGGCGGGAGGAGGGATAATACCGTATACCAATAACGTTGCTGAAGATCCTACGCTTTGTTTATCAGAGGTTGGAACTGGATTAGACTATTGCATTTATCGCCTCTCCACAGAGAGAGCGTCTTGGTATCTACGCAGTTTAGCTACAATAATTGTGGGATATAGAATCGTGTCGCGGACCTCGAACTTGCGGTACGGTTCATTACCAAGAGAAACATTCCAATATCCTCGCTGCTTGGGACGACTTTCACTGCTATCTCCTCTGTATACTCTTTTTGAGCCGAGTGCCAACTGTCAAGATCATCTCGATCAATGAGACGAATTGTGAGTTTACCAGTGATATTGGTTTCAGTGCGGCAGACTTGAGACATAAATCACGTGGGACTAGTGAGCTTCTGCTGTAAGATTGAGGCCATGTCTTGGCAAGGCAGAAAAGAAACGAGGCTCAATGATCTGACCATGTTGGACCAGTCAGATTCTTGAATGAGCTGTCTTAGAAATTACAGGGGTTCGCACAGCCGTATCGTCGTATCCTTGTCCAATGATAGCGAAAAAGCAATAGATGTATGTTGCCTAAATTTCAACATGTTGGCCAGCTATCATAACCCAACAACCCCGCTTCTTCATCAGGCGCTGGGCGAATCGATCAAAAGCAAACCGAATTCTGAGCCAAGAGTATATTAAGAAGGCAAATCCTACCGAAGTTCATGGCTTATTAGGCGGCGTCTTTTGTACTATCCTGGCCGGCACGACGTAGTTTCTCCGTCTTTTGGTACATAACGATTTATTCACTCACGCCACAAGCGCATAGGCCCGACTTCCAAAGCATTGCAAGCCTACTCGAAGGTTCATCAGAACGATGTCAAAGCGAGCATACGAAACTGCGGACGACGCAAGATCAGGTAAATCTCTACATACATATGCTGCTATGCCATCGCAACTAAGAGAAATGTGCTACTTAGGTCCAAGTCATGCAAGCCCTCTAGTAGTACAACGAAGTCGCCTCACTCCGGAAGAGTATACAATCGGCTGGATCTGCGCACTTCCAGTGGAGATGGCTGCTGCTAAAGGGATGCTTGACAAAGTCCATCCGGACCTGTCACAACAGGACCCGCAAGATCATAACAGTTACATATTGGGTGAGATTCAAAGGCACAATATTGTTATTGCAGGGCTTCCTGCAGGTGTCTATGGAACCACATCTGCTGCGTCAGTTGCCAAAGACCTATTGAGAACATTCAAATCAATCCGCTTTGGTTTGATGGTGGGAGTCGGAGGCGGAGTCCCATCACAAACACGAGATATCCGATTAGGCGATGTTGTTGTTGGTCAGCCTACCGGGACAAATGGCGGTGTCATCCAATATGATCGCGGCAGAAAATTGCAGGACGAGCTTGAACGCACCGGATCGCTTAATATGCCACCAAACATCCTATTAACTGCCCTGACGCGCCTTCAAGCAGCCCATATGACCGAAGACAGCCGGGTTCCTGAGTTCATCGCAGATCTCGTCGCCAAGACCCCCAAACGAATGAAGGGCAAATTCAGTTACCAGGGTGTATCAAACGATCACCTTTATCTGCCGGACTATGATCATGTCAGCCCAAACTTGACGTGCCAAGAATGTGATAAAACAAAGACAGTCCAGCGCGAAGACAGAGACGACAATGATCCGTATATCCACTTTGGAACAATTGGCTCTGGTAATCTAGTTATCAAGGATGCAAAGACACGCGACCGACTGGGTGAAGAACTTGGTGTACTGTGTTTCGAGATGGAAGCTGCAGGGCTCCAAGACTTCCCTTGCCTCGTCATTCGCGGTATCTGCGATTATTCAGATTCTCATAAGAATAAGATGTGGCAAGAATACGCAGCTGGCACGGCAGCAGCACTCACAAAAGAGCTTCTCTTAGTTATACCGCCAGACAGGGTCCAACAGGAAAAGGCCATTCCTGAACTTGTACCTAGTAAGTAGATCTTCCAATCTAGAGTGAATCAAACCCTTAAACGGAAGATCATACATTTCCTCGAAGAAGTCCTGAATCCTCGTTGATGGTAGAAGGCTTGGCAAGATTCTCTGTCATGCAAATTGCAACAAACAGATGGCAAGACTTCTTCTTATTGACGATCAGACAAAAAGACATGCACACATTTTAACAACTTGTAGCAGTAAAACTATGCTAATACAGTGCTTATTCATAGTCGCTAAAGAACAACTACGAGTCTCAGAGCAACATCGAAATATCTCATCTATACATGTTGATGAGCATAGGCGCACGAAGTACGTAGGTCCCTCATGGTAAAATTTCATTCGCTAACCCAAACCAGTCAAATACTTAGGGGCCATCTCCCTGTGGTACACGAAGCATGCTACGATAGTGCGGACGTCAAAGAAAGTCCTAGATGTGAGGAAGACACTCGCCTCCGCTTTCGAGAAACAATAGCTCAGTGGGCAGACCAAGAGCCTGGCAAACCCATATTCTGGCTAGTCGGTCCCGCGGGGACTGGTAAATCTACTATCGCGCGTACGATTGCCGATTCTTTTCATGCCAAGAATCAATTAGCTACCAGCTATTTCTTCAAGAGAGGAGAACAAGGCCGCAATGATACGAGTCGGCTTTTCATTACGCTTGCTGCTCAATTGGCAGACAATGTCCCGTCCTACAGAAACTATCTCCAGAAATCGCTCGACGACATAGACAAGGACACACTGGAAACAAAGGGCCTTGAAGCACAATTTGATATGTTGTTGTGGAACCCCTTGAAAGCACTACCTCCTGTGGACCCTGTCCAACTACCCAAAGTGATTATCCTCGATGCCTTTGATGAATGCGAACGTCCGGATCATCTTGAAACAATTTTGGCATTATTGTCGAAACTTTCCGAGGTCAAAACGCTACGCTTACGTACTTTTGTCACGAGTAGGCTGACTCGTCAAACTGAAGGGGCCTTTGGCACTGTCAAAGAAGAGCTGCTTCACAGATTCGAGCTTCACCAGGATTTTCCTGAAGATGCCGAAGCCGACATAAAGACTTTCTTGTACAGAAGATTTGAATACATCAGAGAAAAGAGCAAAATCAAGAGCAACCCCTGGCCTTCAGCCGAGAAGTTCAACCGCCTAGTTCACCTGGCGATAAGCCCTGATCCTTTATTCATTTATGCTGCTACTCTTTGCCGATTCGTCTACGATACGAAACGACCCCGGAACCCCAAAAATCAGTTGGAGAAGTGGCTCAAAGATTCCGATGAGAACATTTCCCAGCTTCATCAGATTTACACTCCTGTTCTTAGTCAAGTGTTCATTGACAACCAAGAAAGATCTCAGGAGTTACTGCAGTTCCTAGGAACTATCGTCCTTCTGATTTCTCCGCTTTCAGCTGCATCTATCGGAACACTTCTAGAAATAGATGAAGAGGACATCGAGTGGTGGATCCCCGAGTTGCATGCCGTGTTGGATATCCCCACTAACACAAATATGCCTATACGGTTACTTCACAAATCGTTTAGCGACTTCTTGCTCAGTGACGGTAGCAAGTTTCGAGTAGACGTCGCAAGAGTCCATGGTCTACTTGCAGAAAAATGCATTCGCCGAATGGAAGCTAGCCTCAAGCGGGATATATGTGATCTTGGAGAGCCGGGCATATTCAGAGAGGAGATCGATAAAAACAAAATAAACGATAGAGTCCCACCTGATCTAAAGTATGCATGCCTCCACTGGTTTGACCACCTGGAACACAGCGATGGGCTTGTCTGTCAGCTCGTTCCAGCCTTCCTCTACGAACACCTACTCCATTGGGTAGAGGTATTGTCACTTCTTGGACGGATCGCAGATGGGGGAGTGGTGCTAAGAAAACTATTGGAAGCCAATAAGGTTCGAGAGAATTTCGTTCTTAACATTGATCTCTTGCTTACATCTTCCGCAGACGTCTGACTCCAATGCCGAGTTCGATCAATTTGTCCAAGACGCAAGAAGGGCAATCTCAATGTTTGGCTCAGCTATTGAGCTTGCTCCACTTCAAGTCTATGGATCCTTACTCTTTTTCTCCCCAGTTGCAAGCAAGACCCGAGAAATGTTTTGGCACGGGCGCATACCGGAGCGAGGCCAAGTACAAGGCGTGAAGTCTGACTGGGGCGCTCGTCGACAAACCGTTAGCAGCAGTGACACAGACATGATCACAGCAATAGCCTTTTCACCTGATGGCAACCTCCTAGCATTCGCATCAGAAACTAACTACTACAACTACAAGGTGAAGCTATATAACCCAATCGCCGGGACTGATTTACGGACACTTGATGGCCACTATTGTTCTGTTATAGCAATGGCTTTTTCACCTGATGGCCTATACCTAGTGTTGGGATGCCGATATGGGAGGTTACTGATCTGGAATGTGACAACAGTCAAGCTCGAGCATGAAATTCCGGCTTGTGCTAACAGAATACGAGCCGTCTCTTTCTCAGATACCACGCATTTTCTGTCTATATCCTCTAATGGAAGGCTTGCGGTGTGGGATGCAAGCACCGGCGAGTGTGAGAAGGAAACAGATATCTTTGAAAGTCTTGAAGAACTCTCTCAAGCTGAAAAGCTGAACGAAGAGGTTTTTTGTGCCACATTCTCTCTATGCATGAAGCTCATAGCATGGAAGGGCGAGGCGATTTACCTACTGAACTTGGCAGGCGACCCATGTCCACGCAAGTTAAGAGACCAACCTATTATGCCTGGAATTGATGTGACTGGGCTGGCCTTCTCCCCAGATTCTAAAACTATAGCATCGGCATGGGAAGATGGGACAGTACACCTCTGGGACGTCAAAACTGGGGCACTGCTACACCTCTGGGACGGCAAGCCACTGCGGTATTGGGATAGGCACTTGTCCGTGGGAAACGCTGTCACCTTTTCCCCAGACGGGCAGCTCTTGGCATCAGCATCGCGTTGGGGAACTCATTTATGGAATGTGGAGACTAGAACATGCCGTGCCTCCTTTCCTAATCGCGGATACGCACTTGATTTCTCCCCGGATAGCCAGACTTTGGCGTCTGGATTTCGTGATGTTCAACTCTGGGATACCACGCTAGATCAACAGACGGGACCTTCTGATAGCCACGACAAAGGGGTCACTTCCATGTCCTTGTCATCTGATGGCCGACTTATCGCATCAGCATCGCTTGACAGAACTATCCATATTCGGGACGCATCAACTGGTACACGGAAGTGGCTTTTGCAAAATCCTGCGAAGGATCCGTCAAGGCTTCTATTTTCCCCTGATGATGGGCGCCTAGCATGTTCATCAACATATGGCACGCTGTCAGTCTGGAATGTGAGATCTGGTGCGCTTCAGAAGACGATTTCTGGTTATGGGGACTCAGCCTCGATTGTTGAATATTCACCTGATGGTCAACTCATAGCGTGGGCTCCGAATTTGTACGATTGCCAAGTCCAGCTATGGCAGGTGGCAACGCGAAAGCTTCTGCGGGCAGTTGATGTTAGGAAAGAACGTAGAGAATTTGGAGTAGTAGGGCCAAAGATATGTTCCCTCACATTCTCACCTGATAGCCGTATCCTAGCAGTAATCTCCTTTCATTATGGGCATAAGCTCGGGGAGCTTTTGCTCTGGGAGACTTCCACTGGAACGCAATCTCAAGTTTTCAGCGCCCGTCTTGCGGTTACCCAAATTGTCTTCCAAGCAAACGGCCATCTTATGGCATTATTCGGTGACAAGGAGGTCTTAATTAGTGAAAATACGTCCTGTTCCGTTATACACAGAATTCGATATGATGCCAACGCTATCTGTTTCTCACCAGATAATCGGCTCATAGCGTTAGCTGGTGCAACGGTGGAGTTGTGGGATGTAGCAACAGGCACCCGTCTGCACACACTTGTGGGTCACAAAGGCCATGCAAACACTATCTCGTTCTCGCCAAGCAGCGAGCTAGTGGCTGTGGCATCAGATGACACATATGTTCGCCTTTGGACGATAGCAGCAAACCCAAGCCAGCATGCTGTCTTGAGCCATAGAGACGTCATCACAATGATTGAATTCTCGCTTGATGGACAGGTTGTAGCAACGTCTTCACAACGCGGTTTTATCTGGTTATGGGATGTGGTCTCTGGAAGCCGGTTCCAGACGGTATCATGTACGGAAGGGTTCATCAGGAGGATTACCTTTCAGCCTGATGAGTTGGTTGTGTCGCTGTCCAATTCCTCGTCTGATTGTTTCTGGAACGTTTGGGACGACATGGGGCTTAAAACCCACAGATACTGCATTATTGATGTGACCAGAGGGATACCAGAAGACCCAGCATTGCTTGGCATTGGGATTGATACCGCTTTAGAGTGGATCACGAAAGATTCAACAAGGTTATTATGGATACCTGAAGAGTACCGACCAACGCTTCGGTCAAAATGGGATTCAATTTGGGTAAAACAAGAGTCTACGATCTTCATTGGTTGTCGCTCAGGTAATGTTATTAGATTTCAACTTACTTAGCTGTTCAGATATGTCATAGTATAGAGTAAGTAGTACTTTTACAATTGAGGACTTGTGACGACCACAGTCACTGGCAGTTGAGAACACAAGACGATTAGCTCGCGAGCAAGGACGACCATTAAGGCCATCACCGAAACCAATACGGCGACCATCTCTACCACGATGAATAAGACCACAATGAACAAACATCCTCTGTTTTATTGTTGACGAAGTGCGAGCAGGCATGGAGATTTTTATATTCATGTTTGTTATTAAAAAGGTTCTCGAAAATGTCCTCTGTACTCTTAATGTTTGTTTTGCCCTACTGGAAAAATAGTATAGGCACTACCCGCCTATTTACCCTGTATCTAGACTGGAGTATACAACATGTCTGCAACTTACTATCAAGATAACCCATCACATATCGGCGTAACATCGAACTCTTACCAATCCGGAGCCTAGCCCTCATTCTTACAATTGGTACAGTAGTCCATAACAACACTACAAGAGTTCGAAAGGCGAATATGTCCACACATCCAAATGTCATCGTTTGCCTTAGCATTCTCCCGACTATTTCGTAGAAGTTAGTAATGCTCTTAAGATATGAAAGGGGTTCCACTTACGCTGCAATGATATCACTGCCCTTCATACCAATGCCATAATCATCACACTCGAACTTGGCGATGCAAGCAGCCTGTCCGAAAGATGCCGCCATAAGAATACCCTTCTTAGATCGGCTGTACCGGGTAGCATAGCCGGTGTAGACGGTATCCGCATCGAATTCGTTGATAGCCCGATCACAAGCTTCACCTAGACCATCCTTCGATAGTTTGTCGGATGTGCCACACTGACCACCACCATTGTTATCGACAGCCGTCTGGGTAGGCAGAGGTGTCGACACTGTAGAGGGGTCGCCATATCCTCCTGTAGCTGTAGCAGTGACTCCAAAGCCCTTCCAAATGGAGGTCGTGTAGGCTGAATAGACCAAGACCGTACCGGCGTCGGTGGTGGTGAAGGGTGTCTGGATGGGGCCTTCAGGTTGGGGAGCCTCGGTGATAGGAATGACCTTTGAGGGATATTCTGTGTAGGCCTCGCATTGCGAGTCGATGAGGGGTGCTGTAGCGACGTATTGCTTACCGTCCACTGTGGTTTCACATTGGCAGTAGGGGTTTGCGACACGGGGTCCGCCGAAAACGTGGCATGGGTAGTAAGTGCGCACTTCTTCAGTGGTAGTGGCATCAGCGGATGTACCTGTAGTTGTGACTGTATCGGAGGAAGGCCTTGTAGTTGTGAGGAATGTGCTTGGTGTTGAAGTAGGCAGAGTAGTATCATCAGAGCCCTTGGTAGTAGCTTCAGTTGTCATGTCTCCACTGGTGGTGTGTTCAGCAGTTGCCTCACCCGTCGTCTGGGTCTCAGTGGCTGCATCAGTTGATGTTGTTTCAACAGCAGTGGTTGTGCTTTCCGCCGTAGTCTCAGTTCCAGTGGCAGCCTCATCGCCCAGGTCCTTCTCCCATTCGGCCTCCAACTCATCTTGGATCTCCTGGTCCACTGGTGCAGTGGTGTAGTCATCCGGGATTATACCTTCATCCTCAGGGAGGTCTCCAACCCATACAAAGTCTTCTTCAGGTGAGATAGTGACTGTTGCGGTAGCTTGGGTCTCGGTAGCGCAGCTGACAATGGTGGGGCAGTCTCCAAACACGGTACTGGGATATTGTCAGTAAGATCATACCTGGACTGGGTTATTCTGGGACTTACGCAATTTGGGTTCCGTCAGAAGTCATATAGGACACGGTCCTTGTGCAATCAGGCTGAGTTTGAACACTGCACCCTTCAGTTGTGGTAGTGGCTTCGGTGGTAGGCTGCGCGGTGGTCTTCTCGGTAGTCTCCTCCTCTTCCTTCTTAGTTGACTGCTTGTCGTCCTCGTCTTTGTTCTCAGGGTCGGGGTTACCGGTAGGAGGAGGTGGTGTAGTGCCGCCTCCTCCTACCGG
>JAAVUD010000124.1:0-41120 GCA_014898915.1 Fusarium chlamydosporum
TTAGGTAGTAGGTAGGTAGGTATTGCTTAAGGCGGGAAAGGAATAGGATGAGATGGGAATGGATGGAGAGGATGAAGGAAGAAGGCCAAGGATCGAGATTAGAGCGAGATCCAAGATGAAGTGAGGGTGTGCCAGGAGGAAACGAACGAACGTAAGGCAAGAGAACGGGAGAGGAGGGCCCGAAGAAGGAGAGAGGATGGATATGAAAGAGAGCGAGTCCCCAGCAAGGGTCCAGGGAGGTAAGTACAGCAGGTAGGTACGAGGAAGGAACCCTCAAGGCTCAAGTGACATCAGGTCAACAAGCTAAGGCAAAGCTAAAGAGAGAGAGGGAGAGACAGCGGCAGTGAAGGACATGGAAGGAACGACAGTTGGAAACAGCCAGATAAGGTACTATACTATACCAGTACAAGCTAACAGGCACTTCCATCTCTCTCCCTACCACCAAATCTATCTATACCGATTGTGTAGATGGTTCAAGTAACACCAGAAGCGCTCGGTTTGTTTCAGCTTGCGTCGACCATCCAAATCAGTTCAATAACGAAGTAAAGCAGCAAGAGTCCAATCCTTTCACCAGGGAAATGGTGTGAGGTACGGATACAGTGCAGTGGGCAAGGCAATTCGATGTGAGTTTGAGAGACTTCGAAACAGAACAGCGTTGGACTGTTATCCTCACTCGGATCATTGCTGAGGGGGTGGTCCTATTGATCAAGAGCTTGGGGGCCAGGGGACCCTTGAACTTGGAAACGGACCCAAGAAAGGTGGGTAGGGTAGGATATGGTGCTGTGCACAGGCAAGCGGACGGGGCGCGCGGTTGGTCTTGTTGGTTCCGTTTCTCTTTCTGGTGTCCTTGCAAGTTGTGATGATAGACGTGGTGGCCGTATAGTCATGCTTCCAATGCCAACAGAGTCTTGAAATGAAGCTAAGCTAGCTCTTCCATGGCCATGCGCGTGAGGTGACGGGGCGAGCTAGTGTTCTACATGCTCCAATCCCATACATATAGATATCTTCTGCAGTACACAGACATTTTGGCGTCTTAGTTTCGCAAGATACAATAGCAAGAAACGTGTGGTTGGGTCCAGGCCTGGTTTTCTAGGCAATGGTATTCTCGCGGGATTAGAATATGAATCGGCCGTTTTTCCAAGTCCAACTCTAAGCATTTATAATGCATGCCTTCGTATGTTTGAGGTCTTGGCCAACGGTGCTCCAGTCCTTCGAGCTCGCGGCGGCGTGGCGCTTCACACGGCGTCACTCGGCTACGGGGTGCGGTACCTCTCACTCGACAAGTACCTTCACACAATCCAAAGGTACCTGCGCCTGACCTGGAGTCTGAGGTAAAGTGCATATCAAAGGCTGAAAGCCATGTCCTTGCTTTACTCTCCGCAAGGGTCTGAGCAACCTCGACCACAGTCTCAACATCAGCCAGATACTATACTGCAATACCTTACTGGAGGCTTTACCACATCCGTATCACTGACGACTATCGCCAACTCTGGTCGGTTATATCACGTCATTGCCCGGCTGCGAGTGCACGTTCTGGTGGTGAACAAATCGCATACATAGTGAATGGGGCCCTTGTAAAGTGCGGCGGTCAAGGTGGAAGGTCTATAACGGATCTCATCGATGGATAAAACATCTCCAATACTGTAATTAACTGGAGTAGACCCATATTGGAGTTGCTAAACATTGGTACCTGTTGAAGAGAGGACGGAATATATCCGCCACTACCTAGCAGGTACCTACTCCTTGGATACCACCGTAACTTCCGATCAACTTTTGCGCATCCCTCTCGTTCTTTACTGTAACTGGCTCTGGTGCTGACACTGGCGTCTCGCTTGTGAGCCTCCCCCTCATCAAAAGGCTCTGTTCTGGCGCTACCTTGCGCTCTCCCATATTCTTGGTCATTCTGGCGCGACCAACCCTTACTGGGCGCCTCTGCCTGTAGCCAGTCGCGCGGCCCATGGCTGTGTAGTTTGAGTAGTCCCTACTTTGACGACGGGGCGCACACAGGATGAGAGAGAGTCTCGAGTCGAGAACTGACTAGGGGAAGGGTCGCTGAGAACAAGGGGTGTCACTTTAACCAGCCCGCTCTAAGTGCGGATCACGGACCGCCGTTCTGCCGCGGTCTTCAGGCTGGAACTCGAGCAACAACATCATCCATGGCATGAAAACGGGTATGTCGATTACTCGGACCACCTCGTGTGAGGCCAAGGCGTGGAGAGGTTGTGAAAACAAATGTTAGTAAACTCTGGTCCAACGTCGCATGAATTGACTTGAACGCCCGATCTGACAATTGATAATTTGGATACCTTGTCAACCTTGAGGAGTCAGGTAGTTGTTGGTCCTTTCAATTGTCTGAGTCATCTCGTCTATCTCACTGGGCGCGCGACAATGACCCCTCAGGAAACTGTGCCGCGAACATCCATCTGCTTCCTATCACTTACTACGTAGTAGGTAGGTATCCGTATGTCTATACTGTATGTAAACCTACACCTCCTAGCACAGCACTCCACCTAGCAATGTGTCTTTCACAAGCTTTTTTTCTCTTATTCATCGTCATTAACACTACCCTCCAACATCATCACTGCCGTCGTTAACGCCGCCACCAAATCCTGTGTGTTTTGTTCGAATCAAGGAATGACAGCCGCAGGCGGTCGATCACTGACAGTTATTGACTTAATCTCACATACGATTCGCGGGACAGGCAGACAAAACCACTTACTGGACGGTAATAAGCCGCGACCTCTAACGTGTACAGTACCCGTACCATGATCGCCATTGGGGAAATGTTCCAGGATCTAATAAACAATCCTTGTATATATCCTCGAATGGATCAGTGTCAGAACAAGTGAGCGACGCAGGACAAACCTCCGTCTCCGTGTTGGACGCCTATAACTGACGCCTGTCTGTGAATAGTCGCGCGACTCCCTGAACAATCCCAGCCGAAGGCTGCTGACCCTCTTGGTGTCTGAATCCTTCATATGACACAATATTTCCCAGCCATCCAGCTTAGCGCATCTCATTTCTTCTGGGGATGCAATCTCGTTGTTGGTGATGACCTAGTCGGCTGTCAAATTTCATTAGAACTAGCCAACATTATTGTTCTGAAACAATGTCTATATGTGAGGGAAAAAGACATCTCCAGTCTAATGCTGTACCTTCCTCAAGTCGAGGTGGCAAATTATACTATTAATAGGGTCACCACTTTCATCGCACCGGCTGCATACTACTAAGGTAGTACCTACCATGACCCTTCTGATCTACGAGGTGTTGCTGACAGGGCAGTACTGTTATCTCTTATTTCCTTGATCTAATCCGATTATATAAGGCTGAGTAATAGCAAACTGTTTCATACTTTTTCTCAAACTCTAACCCCGTTCTCGTAACAGTCGACAATACCTACCTACCTACCTTATAATTAGGTAGGTACCTTAGGAGCGTTCGCACCTGCTTCTCGTGTGCGGTGGTGTCTCAAACAACGACGAACTGCCAACCTAACTTGGAAATCGCACTAGCGTTTTTAAAGTTAGCTTTGAGCCCTCGCCGGCCCCTTCCCTGCGGTACGGTTGGGTGGGGAATATCGGTGCCCCGCTCGCTCTTGCCGCGGCGTGCTCAAGTGCACCTTTCCACACAAAGGAAAGGGAGACACAAATCATGACCCCGTTGTATAGACCCATTTTTCAAGATTCTCCGTTAACATGCAACTTTCCAGGTTCAACGCACCTTTGCAAGCTATAAGCCGCAAGCGATGATCATTAATGTTTTGCATTCCTGGTCGTAGTTGCGTCTTATTTTTCCTGCGTCCTCCAATTTCAAGCACGAGATGCATTGTACCCAAGAAGTTGGACTACTAGTCGCGGTACGGTGCGAGACTGTACTTCTGAGCAACACCGGCTCCAAAAAGCGAACGCCGTCCCTACAGCCAACCATAGGCCGTTAACCTACCGTCCACCGCATATCGGCGGATGTGGTGTCGGGACTGTGCACCTTCTCGTCCCAAGAGCCAATTAAAGCCTATGTTTTAGAGTCGGCTCAGGACCTTTACAAGGATGTGGTTGTTCAGGCACCTTAGGCGAGACAGAATCCATTGACGCCGCGTCTAACACGCTAAGACCATTGTCTAGTGTCACTCGCCCGCCGTCCGCGGCTGTGCCAAAACTCAAAGCCCATGTTTGTTGGACTGTTGATCAGAGAGAGTTCAGATACTTTCCGCCCGCTTGGGGCGTCTGGAACGTCGTGGCGTTTGGGCAAATACCAGAATGTACACGATTTACTTGCGAGATTGCAACAACAAAAGTCGATCATACGTACTCTGTATTCATCATGGTATTTGCCGACCTTGATATCTCCGATCGGGACTGGTATCAGAATTGAGGCTGGCGCGCGTCTCGCTCGAATCCTTTGTATTGCGTTTGTGTGGGGAGGTCAAAAGTAACCCTGAATTGGCGGCCTCATTCAACGCCGAGACGATTATAGCCTTGCTCGACACAGGGGTTTTCCTTGAGAGCCACTTCGAATTATCCAGCCTGATCCTTCACTCCCAACATTCGTGGAGTGACCACGATAACTGTGGCCAAAAATACCTTGAAGCGCAGGAAATCTTCACCAATATGCATCCAAGCACGGAACACCTGAAGGCTCAATCACGGAACAGTGTATTCTTTGTGAACTACTCCGTAGTAAATACGGGTCCAAAAATCCATCACCTCGTCCCGTCACCGCGCTCTTAGCCGACTTGAGAAGCCTAAGCTATTTCAAGATAATCAACGGCATGACGTTAATATAGACAGAAATGATTGGCTCGTCGATTGCCAGTGTTCCTATTTTCGTCTTCACACTCTACAAGCAGAGGATTATTAACTAACAATCCTATTAACAACGTTTCTTGTCGCTGTGCGACGCACGCATCGCTTTCAATCCAGGCTCGAGTGCATTTTTTACATTCGTCGATGCGTTGCGTTTATCGCCCGTTCTGGTCATTGGGCGCCTCAATTACAGTGCCGCCTTTTGTCAGAAACCGCTGCTGGCAGTCTTCGTTAGGTTGTGATGATCAGACTCCGATTATCAATTGTCATTGGCTGGTCGTCAAGACAGGGGCCTCTGTTCGTCGTGATTCAAACCTGTCACATCAGATAGCTGAGAGCCCAAGGCAACAATGATATGGTTCTAGCGCCTCTATTCGCAAATCCATGACCGCGCATGTAATAGTCAGGTCTATATTACTGCACTTTCCGTCCCAGAGGCACACCGCCGAGTCGACTACGACCTCGCGATGATGGCTCTGCAGCTCCTAACGCACGCGAAAGCGCGGGGAAGCGGAGTGTAAATTTGAACGGTGGATATCACTCACCTCATTTCACTGACTGGGGGTTTTGTCAAACTCCCGACAATGGACAAGGGTGCCATTCTAGGTCGTATCGAGCAAATCCTCCTCATGAGCAAGAAAGAACTCGCGAGTACATAATCTAAATCTGGAACGGTCGGTCGTAGCCACACTGCTGCTCAACAACCCAGTGATTGATCAGCACGATAAAGTCGAAACGAACTTTGGATTGGAAGAATCATTCCGTGCTGCGGGTCCGAATACTACCCCTGTGGGTAAAACACTCAATCTGTGACTACAAAGATAGCATAGCTGGCGATCATTGCACATTGTACGGCAGTCGCATCCCTCCTCATGCTGTCCGGTACGGAACATGACGGGCAATAAGTTTGTGCTTGTTGTGTGCTGTGACGGGACCTGCTGAAGGTTGTTCGCCAAGATCCAGCGTGCCCAAAGGTTCCTTCGGCTCAACTTTTACACAGCTCGGTCCTGTTGGTTGCAGCAAGCCACTCGTCCCTTACAAATATATTAGGCCAGCAATTCGGTTCCTCTGCTGTTCAGGACAGATAGACCCGGAATACTGTCGGCATCTGCAACAATCAGTTCCATTGGAAGATGTACCAATACTGAACGTGTTATGATTGCCGTGGATATCTTGGGCGATACCCTCAGTTCCAAGTAGGTAGCAAAAACCGGACCGGGCAAGTAGTATTGTAGTGGCATGGTTGTAAACAGCCTCAAATGGATTGTTGGTTACTGGATATTGTTGGACGAGTTGTGCTCTTTCGTATTAACTCCTTGCCTGCTGCTTCCCCAACCCTGTTAAGATCGTGCGCCATATAGTCATTACCAGTATCGTCCTTATACTGCACGCCGCGGCGGCGCATGTGAAATAAGATGCATTGCGTTGGTTGCTGGCATACTGCGAGGGTGCACACTCGTCTTGTCACCTCATAATATCAAAATGAGTCGTTTTATTCCTGGTCGAAACTCGAGAAGAGAGAAGAGACAACAGATAGGGCGATGCCAAACCCAGCCTCGCCACTTCATACTGGTCAGTTCAATCTGTTAGAGTGGATGGTGACGATGATGACTTTTCGGTGCACATGTCGGATCTTGACTTCATGTCCGAACGTGCATGGGTGCGGACACAACTTTGAACGCACATGTCAGCCCTATAATACAGTTCAACTATAAGTCCGTACTCGGAGGACACCTGGTATTTAACGGAGATCTCATCATCATTAAAACAAGTCGCACCATAGATATCGATATGGTCGATTCGCGAAGTTGCGGGTTGGCCAAACGGCCGGCCAATCACGGGGCGCTCTGCCAAATGCAAAGGACGTCACATCCAAGAGCCTCAACACCACAAGGATATCTACCGTACACGAGGGAAATATAATAGATTTTGAAAGATGAGTTTCTAAAATTACCACTGTCGTTTCATCTAAAAATACATCCACGATGCTGACACGAGGTTCATAGGTTCCATGTCCAATGATGCTTCGTTTGCTCACAGCTAGCCGCCAGCTAAGCGCCGACCCTGCATAGAATATTCTCATCGCAAAACTTTTCCAGAATGATCATGATCTTGGCGCTTACATGGGTGAATCGTATCTTGGATCAGATGCCTCAATGCATATCATCTTTCTTGCATGTTGAGGAGGAGGGAGTCTGTTCTATTGTTAGGCCATAGACGCCGACTACAACATACACCCATGCCGTTCGTTTGTCATCGTGCAGCAACAGCACTGGGCGTCTCGCTCGAAATATATCTCAAGATGACTTCGTCCTGCGAAGCGCTGGCTCTCGCCGAGATTCCTGTGATCTATACACCATGCGCACTCTCCATTGCCACCACGCCCCGTCCTGAAGCTTCCAGGCGCCAAAGACGCAAGTTCCGAAGGACCGGCAGCACTATCTCGACCGATCTGAACCACTCGATTGGCGCCTCGGGGCCTGTTTAGGCAAGTCGAGGATTGGCAGTAAGCACGTTGGATGTAAGTCGAACGGGCCCGAGGTGCTGGATGCCCTACACCCCTTGAATGTTTCTAGCCACGTTCATGTCTAAGGGTCCTCCGACCAGGGGGTGTAGATCGTCTTCAGGGGAGATGCGTTTATAATTTTAGCAAAATGTTGCTATATTAAGAGATGGCCTCGCTGCAGCCGCTGATGAGCTGCAGATTCCTTAACAAAACGTCATCTCTATTGTCTAACACACTTCCTAGCGCCCATTGCGTCCCTCATTGGGTACTTTATTCGTCAGATCCCTGGTTGTTTTTTGGGCAACCACTGAACAAAGAGTTCTATGCAAGCTCAGATTGAGGAAGCATCATGTTGCTGCCCCACAGGATCGCGGTTGAAAGCCCATGTACTTCAACAACTTCACTCCTCTGGTGCAGGTCTGAGTTGCTCCTAATGCACAGCTTTAAGCAGTCACACAGCAGTCCCCACTAACGGCGCTTCAACACGTTTTGATATGTTTCAGGAGACATGGTCTGTATGACCTCCTGGTCTCAGCAGCCATACACCTATCCTGCATACACATCAAGCTCATGTGACACCGTCTCGCCAAAGCCCGGTTCGTGCGTATAACAGACCCCAATCCAACAACTGCCGAACCTGGTAGATCTTGCTGCTATGCCTGTTCAAAGATCCCTGTGTTCCTGCAGGAACGTTGCTGAAGTCGGTTGCGTGCAGCAAGTCACTGGCGCGTAGAGCGATGTACTGTGGTACTTGAACGATACATCCGAATATCCTACTTCTTTTGTCGTTTGTTGCTCTTGTCACTGACGCTGCTAAGGACGCTGGCACTTCGCTTGTGCGGTGCACCACTACTACCGGGGCGCTCATTTTTGTCGGTTTCGGTGTTCTGTTCCGTTTCCTTAGTTGAGGCGTCCGGGGCCTCTGTAGTAAGGGCTGCTGTTTCTGAGCCATCCTTGCTCGCGTCTTCGGTTGCAGATGTGATGTCGCCGTTCGTTTCACTCTTAGTTGTTTCCTCGGTGGCGGCAGGGCCTTCTCTGTCATCATCGCCCTTCTTCTCTTGTTCGGTCTTATCGCTTTCCATTGTTGATTCGGATTCAGGGGGTGCCATGGCCTTTTCTCGCTCTGCCTTCTTTGCCTGCTCAGTCTTGATCTCGTGGTCAAGCTTGTCTGAAACTTTGCGAGCATCTAGCAGACTGTTGACTGCTGCAAGAAGCTGCTCGTATTGATGCGTAGTTGCTGCGGTAGGCATAATAAGCTTATTAGGCACATCCAGTTCGTTGAGCACATTTGTGATGCGCATCTGCTGCTGATTCGACTTGTGCGAGAACAGCTTATTGATCTTCTCAGTTCGGAAAGTTGGTCCAGATCCCAGTCGATCGTGATGAGTGACGCCATACAACAGCTCTTCTTGAGTCGTGAGTTTGCGTCGCTCTTGTTGCTGCTGCTGACCCTTCTTATTGTTTGCAGCTGTGGGAGTAGGAGCAGGGCCGGTGGATTCACGGGGACCGGTCGATGCAGCTGTGCTTTCACGTCGCCCAGCCTCTTGAGCGGCGGCGGCGGCGGTAGCAGCAGCAGAGGCTGCGGCTGCTGTTTGTGGAGGTGCTGTACCAGAAGGACTGGTGCCATCTCCTGGCATTAAAGACTTGCGCTTCTTGGTCTTGTCGGCAGTCATCAAGTTCTGCAAAAGATTCTGCAGACCAGCCGAGGACTTGAAGGCATTGATGTCCGTGTCTGATCGAGGATAATCAAGGCGGTTGTACAACTCGCGCCGCTCGTCGTTGAATCGTTCACTGCGTGCCAGAATACGCTTAATTTCCAGCAAGAGCGACTCTTCTTCGCGGGCTTCTTCGCGTGATCGTGTCAGGGCGTTCAGTGCAAACTCCTTTCTCAATTTCTCCTGTTGAGGGTTGAAGTGTGCCATGAGCTCATGGAGAGAGAACTCGGGCTGTGTCATATACTGCACAGGCTTCTGCGCCGCCATCATTTTTGATGCGACTTCGTAATACCGTGCTTTGAGATCTTCCAGGGTTCGTGACCTTGTTGCCGGCACGATGGCCTTACTCTCGTCGCCGTCAGCGTCGGCCTCTCCATTTGTAGCTGGAGGATTCCATTCATAGCGATCCCAGATCAAAGGCCATCGAAGATCGAAATCCTGCGCTAGCTCCAGCAGATAATCTGTCTCCTCCTTGGTCCAGTCGACATGTTGTAATGACTGCTGATACTGTCCCTCGCTATACTGTGGTACCGAAACCTGCACATTGTATTTTGCAAAAGCGGAATCCTCGAGCTTTTCCTTGGATGGTTGCGATTGCTCTCCTTGACCCGTCTGTTCTTGTGGTCCGTCGTTCCCTTCTTGCTTCTCATCCTTCCTCCTCCAGTGTCGCAATGTGAAATCCGAATCGTTACGCGCCGAATTCTTGAAGGGTCGCATCTCCCATTTCGCAGCAGGTTTCCGACTTGCAAAGCGTCGCTTCTTGAAATGTGTGACTTCGGGGACAATGGCGATAGGGTTGTCGCCGCCAAGATTGTGTACTTCACGCGCCAGTCCCTTCAAGTTTGGTCTGGGTGCGGCAAGCTTTTGCTTCTTGCTCGGTCGGGGACCAGCTGTTCCATCGCCCAAATTGAGAACATCGCGAACGTCGGAAGAGGTCATGGTTGGCGTATTATCGTCGGCGACGTGCGTAAACAGAGGTGAAGTTCTTTGGTCCAATGAACCTTTAAATTCGAACTTTCATCACCCAAACCATCAAAACTTTCACTTGCTTATATTGATATTTCGTTCAAATATTATGTCGCTTATAAGCCTTTTCCGTCGGATTCGAACCGGTCTTTTCGTTTGACGCGTTAAAATTTGGGGGAGGATTCGGATGAAGTAACTACAGATGCGCAGCTTCTCTTCAGGAATGGGAGATCGTTATCTCCACGTGACACTGCTGGACCCCCCTGACCCAAGCCGATCTTTGAACGTGGCAGCTTCGCGGGCGCCAACGCCAAAGCCAGAGCCAAAGGGGGACAGCTATTATACCTTCAACAATTGATTTTCCAGCGATACGACTTGGCTTTCATACAAGAAAAAAGTCTACCCCCAAAGATAAACCGAGTCGTTCAATTGCGCCGATTTGATCTGCGTAATAGCAGTCACCATCATGAAGTTCCTGCTCCCCATCCTTTCGCTCAGCGCTGCTGTCAATGCGCTACACTTCTTCATTGACGGCACAACCCCAAAGTGTTTTTACGAGGAACTTCCCAAGGACACACTTGTTGTTGGACACTACACTGCCGAGGAGTGGGACGAGCGAGTATCAGCCTGGGTCAAGCACGACGGAATCAGCATCTACATCAATGTCGACGTACGTTGTCATGAACAGCTGGCCACATGTAAACCATTTACTAACAAGTAGCAGGAAATCTTCGACAATGACCACCGTGTTGTGTCGCAGCGCGGTCTATCCTCCGGTCGATTCACTTTCTCCGCTGCCGATGCTGGCGACCACAAGATCTGCTTCACCCCCTCGTCCAGCTCCGGCCGCACCTCATGGCTCTCTGCTAAGAACCCCAACGGCGGCATTAAGCTTACCCTCGACCTCGTAATTGGCGAGACCAACCAGATTGAGAGCAGCGACAAGGGCAAGATTCAGGATATTACATCCCGTGTTAAGGACCTCAACGCCCGTCTTGCCGATATCCGAAGAGAACAGGTCTTCCAGCGTGTAAGTGTATACGTCGTGGTGCAAGTTGTACAAGCATCTTGAACTAATCAAAACATGTATAGGAGCGAGAGGCCGAGTTCCGAGATCAGTCCGAGTCTACGAACGCCCGTGTTATTCGATGGATCGTTATTCAGCTTATTGTACTTGGCATCACTTGCACTTGGCAGCTCTCGCATCTTCGATCATTCTTCATCAAGCAGAAGCTCACCTAAATGATGCACA
This sequence comes from Fusarium chlamydosporum, assembly GCA_014898915.1. Lineage (NCBI taxonomy): Eukaryota > Fungi > Ascomycota > Sordariomycetes > Hypocreales > Nectriaceae > Fusarium > Fusarium chlamydosporum. Next base: position 11,242 of record JAAVUD010000124.1, read on the forward strand.
AATCAACATTCTATCTGTGGAATTAGGTGTTGAGCATTGACAATTCAAGTACAGACATGAACTTGCCAACCGAGTCGGGTGTTGATGTTTCGCGTATGACAAAAGAGTAAAAAGGGATTTATTTGGCAGTAGATTTACGATTGACAGTAATTCTGTCGTTGATTAAGAGCCGTGTAATGTTACAAATACATGATGATATTTAGTTTGTGTCGATTACCTATGCATTCAAAGATGGAACAGGGGAGCTGTGATAAAAATGGCGACGCCTTTTTCTTTTCCCATTAAAAAATTGCCAAAACGAGAACTCCCTATAGTGCTCTATCTTCATTCACAACAAATCACCAAACTTGCCAACTTCATCCCCACGCTAACTGCTCGCTCCATCTACACCAGACAAGACTGGGCACCGTCGGGTTGCCCTATGGTAGCTTTCGTCTCGATAGGTGATTACACAGATATTATGGACAGCGTCATAAGAAATAAGAAAAGAAACACCCAACCAGACCCAAAATGCTGCCCTACACCGTCTCCTTGCGCCGTGCCGCGCTGCGCTGAAGATTAAACGAGGCTTTAGTATAATTTCGTGATGGTTGCCAGACATGAGAAAGGAAAGCCCTTTGCCGTAGTCCCGAGCCAGATCTGCTTCCCCTCTCGGGCAGCCATGCAGAATATCGACTGGTAAAAGGGTGGTTAGGTGGCGAGAGGGTTCTAAAGTACCGAGATGATGGGGGTCGAGTTCGAAAACGAGGGCTTTTTGGGCGAGCAATAACGCTGAAGCAAATGGCTCAGAGACAAATTTGGAACACGAACCAATTCCGCCGAGGTAGGTTATGCTATGCCCAAGTATTCGGAAAGTTGTTGATTCAGGAGGCAGCCTAAGCTTCCGCTGGGCGTTTCAATCCAAAAATCATCTCCCGTTTTTAACAAATAGGGGGGATCCTCCTCAAACTCGGTATGTCGTCGTATACAGATCCTGAAGCACAACGCCGCAGCAATGAAGAAACAAAGAAAAATCTTAGCTATTGGTCGAGATACGTTTAGCCACAGCATAGGGTCTTCATGAGCTTCTGGAAACCACTAGGCTGAGGATTAGCCTGTTGACCGCTGGCTTGGGTGGGTTGGGTCGTCGGGCCTTGCTGGGAGGTTCTCGGCTGCTGGGGCAGATTCTGGGCACTGTTCTGGAACTGGGCCTGAGTCGAGCCAGTGGGCGTGGCCATGTCCCGGAGACCCCCAACCCCGCTCCCCCTCTGTGCTGACAATGCGCCTGGGGCGCTTGGCCGATCTCTCTGCTTGCCCATCTGCTTGATCGGAGAGGGAGGAGGGGGTTGCGCGGCGTTTAAACGGCCGACAGTAAGGTTTTGTGCTTGTTGGTGAGAGGTGGTATTCCCGGGACGATGGGCGCTGTGCAGCTCCATCTGGGAAGGCCCAGGGCGAACGTTGGGGTTGTGGAGGTAGGCATTGCTGTGGTTCTTGGAGTCCCATCCCTTTCCCGAATCCTTTGAGATCTTCATCCAGTCGTACTCGCCATCCTCGACCTCGCCGGTGTTCTTGAGGGCCTGTGTGAAAAGCTCGCGAAGGTAGTCGTAGTCAGGAGTGTCCTCAAAGCCCAGGTTGCGGACATAAGTCAAGTACTTGGAGAACTCCTCGGGGAAGCCCTCGCACAGATCCTTGATAGCGGTGGTCTGCTTCTTCTCGCCAATCTTCTCGTACTTCTGTTTGTTCGTAGCAGCCTTCAGGCCTTGCCATGGGAGGCCACCGCGGAGGAAGTACAAGAAAACGTGGCCAAGAGCTTCAAGATCGTCTCGACGGGACTGCTCACGACCCAGATGAGTGTTGATACTCATGTATCGGGCAGTACCAGAAAGGGATTTTCGCTCGCGGTAAGGAATATGTTGCTTCGTCTTCGGGTCACGGTACTGCTTGGCCATGCCGAAATCGACAACATGGATTACACTAGAAGCCTTGGTACCGGGACGGCCGATCAAAAAGTTATCGGGCTTGATATCGCGATAGATCAGATTCTTCTCATGGATAGTCTGGACCCTTGAGAGCATCTGCTTCGCGACCATGACGACCGTCTTAATTGAGAATCTTCTTCCACAATGATCAAAAAGATCTTCGAGTGAAGGACCAAGCAGGTCAATCACCAGAATGTTGTGGAGTCCTTCCTGGCCGAAGTAATAGACATTGGGGATGCCAGCTGATATTCTTGTTAGCACACAGCAGCACATACTATTGGATTAGGTTATCTCACGGCAGCCAACAAGGATCTTGTATGTTCGGTACTCGTCACGCAATTGAGGAGCATCACTCTTGCGAGGTTCCTGGTAGATGGTCAGCATTGTGAGCTAAACAGCGAGAAGGAAATGTTGGGCAGTTGGAAGACTAACGAATTTGATAGCGACTTGCTGGTTGTTGAGCAAGTTGGTACCCTCGAAGATGACACCAAAGGAACCCTCTCCGATCTTCTTGCCCACTCGATAGTGAACGCCGACGACGTTGGATGATGACGAGGCCATTTTCGGCGGGGGAGGCGGTCAGGGGACCACCGTTAGGATATGTTTAGACAAACACGGGGAATTCGGTCGTCGCGATGAGGGCGTAAGTCGTGTTTGGAATCGAAACGGTATCAACAAATCGATGCCTGTAAGCGAGATGCACACGGCGATGGTCAGTATCGACGAAGCCTGATGAAATTTTTGGTACGGCCTGCATAAAAGGCAAGAAAACAGAGATGAGAAACAAAAGTAGTGGCGCTGTTCGCGGTTGGACAGGACAAGAAGATGAGGCGACGGACGGGTTGGCCAAGTTGGGTTGCTTTGCCAGGTGCTGGGGTGTTGATTGGGGGCGCGGCAAAAAAGACACTTCCAGCCCGAGGACGCAGCCGCCAGCCGCAGCTTAAGTATGGAGGCTCCCCTAATGGCGAAGCCGAAGAGGTCGATTTGACGCGTCGTGAGAAAGTCAATCTGGTAGTTGAGAGTTGTCTTGTCGGTCGGTAGAATTTGAACAGGTGAGAGAGAATGCCAGAAAGCGTTTTTGGATTGCAGCAATCCGAAGCAAAGCAGGCCGCTGGATATCAAGGCCTCGGGAGCTCCCTTTTGTCGGGGAAGACGAGACAACCGAACCACAACACAGCTGAACAGACCACCACTACAGAACAGAACCTTGGAAGGAGCCGGGTCCAATAAACGCAAAAAGTCAAATTGACTCACCAGAATTAAAAGAAGAGATGCCAAAAAACAATAGGAGAAAGGCAGCTCATAGGGCTATCGATTGAATTCGAGTCGATTCGGAGGAAAAGTCGATCGAAGGGGGATACCCCAAGAGAGAGCGAGAGCGAGCAAGACGATGTCGGTAACGTTGATGGGGAGATCAAGTTTGGAAAGGGGAAAGAGAAGCAGCAGTGGAAGAGACGACCCGACCGGGACGGGACAAGAGAGAATGGAGTCCACTTCTTACCGGGCTGCACCTGCACCGGGCTTACCTCAGTTCTCAGCACTGAGAAGCACAGCACAGCACAACAGAAAAAAGCCCAGGCCATGGACGTCAGGCCAGGCACCTCAGATGGAAATCAAATCAGCGGTACAACTCCACTAGATTGCTAGGGAACACCCCCGGTCCCCGGCCACAGGGCGGGCAACCTAAGGTACCTACGTAGGTAGGTCAGCATGGATAGGTGAATGGATGAGAGCGCTACAGAACCTAGGTATGGAACAAGCGAGACTACCTACCCTGGCAAGCCTGGGTGCTCAAGGGGTCGGAGCCTTAGCACTAACAGCGCCCGTACGCCAACCAGCAACCGCCATTCAATCTGGGCTTCTAGAGGGTCTAGGCCGGGCAGTCCGCTCTTAAGGAGATGACCACCTGCCTGAGCACCAGCCGGATGCAGTAGGTTCATGCATTTGAGGCTACCTAACAAGGAGGTACTGCAAATAGGAGTATCTGTCAACCACGGCTCAGAGTTGAGCAGTCTCTAGGCATGCCCAGTCACTTCTCAAGTTGCGTACTGTATAATCTGGAGGTGACTACGATCACATCAACAGTAATAATTTATGCCAAGATCCTCGATGCACTGTACAGAGTTAGACTTTAGGTGGTTCATGTCTAGGTACTTATGCATGGAGTATCGCGTACCTATCCCATGAATCTTTCTCGTAACTCTAGCTCCCCTACTCTGTACCTTGAGTCAATCCGATAGTTTCTCCTCCCCCCTTGAGCCCCTTTGAGCCCCCCAGACATTCATTGTCTCTTTTTGTGAAAAAGCAACGACATCGAGTCGCAGGTCTAGAGACACATGTATAAAACAAAAGTATATTGCCCTGGTGCTGTCACCTGCACAATGCGAACAACACTTGACACATGCATAGTAGCCATTGACGTAAACTAATCGGTGAAGCAAGACATGAAGGTTGACAGTTCAGTGGCCAGTGCTCTGACAGATGATCGCATGAAAGAGACTTTCTTCATATTTACAGTACTTCATATATACTCTTCAAACTTCTCGTCATGTCATCTGTTGATCCGCTTTGACGATGTTATTCTTCATCGTTAGTACTAACTTACGGATACTATATACATGCATACCCGTACTCTCTACAAACTCCGTCTGTGCCCTCGCCGCATTCCCTCTCCATACGACTTGACTCGGCGCTGTCCGCTAAACCAGTGGAGTACCCTAACGTAGGTACATACATGTTGTATCCGTATCCATGCGGATACAGAACCGTACATACCCCAACGGCAGAGCCGGGGTACAAAACTCTACCTTGGCTAACGCGCAATTTCCCAGCCTCTTCTCAGGTACCGGTACTGGGCCCGTACCTTAATATTCACCGTCTATCATCCGGTCTGTGATGTTATCGACATGGGTCAAACGGTTGAGATTCAAGGTTCTTGTCGGCGAGAATCTGCTTCTGAATCTCCCTTCTACTCTACTGCTCAGAGTGAGACCGACACTTGGGCCTACGGCCGGTCATAACACGCAAGATCCAATTTCGAAGCTGACCCCGTCCATTGAGGGAACGAACGAACGAACGAACGAACGAACTAATAGGTAAAGGTAGATGATGGATCTACAAGCTGTGCTGTGCGTGCAGGGGAAGCTTCATGGAGCTTGAGCTTGTTGTTGTGCATGTGTGAGCGTGTGCCCATACATATCGTACAGGCATGCAACATGCAGTAACATAACGGAACAGAAACAGCAGACGATCTACCTCGCTTCACTAAAATGCCGCGCTTTCTTCTCGTGATCCTGTCTTGTTGACCGCAACATGCACCAACAATTGAACCAATGTACTGCGTTGTGGGTATCCGAGTTGAGAGGCGTTCGTTGGATGTTTCTTTTCTCGTCCCATTGATTGCCATTGCCATTGCCATTGAGTCTAGCGATTCATTCGCTTTATTTCTCCAGATGCCAATGTTTATTCTACCAAGTATGTATGGATGTACAGTACAGAGTATCGTTGACTTGTGTTAGTTAGTGTGCATATTGCTAAAACAAAAACAAAAGTATGCATCCACGAAGCCACAGCGGCATACAAAAAGAGTCAAGACGTTACTAGCGCCCGTCTATCACACCTTTGAGTCTTGGCTTGACTTGACTTGAATTGACCTGCGAGACCAGACCCACGATGGAATATTTCCGTTGCCCCTTCATCCGATCCAAATTCCTGTGTATCGTCTCTCATTCATCGTGTACGGACCAGGAAATCGATTACGATCTCTAATTACTTACACTGCTTAAAAATTCTTTATTCTCGATGACTACGATTTGTGTCTCCGCTCTCATCATCTGACCCCGTTTATTATCTGTCATGTCTCTCTCTCTCTCTCTCTCTAGTGAAATTATCCAATAGCTCACCAGAAAACAATACGCCTCTGGGCCTTTTTGCTGAAGCTACCCCGGTCCCAACAACAGCAACCGACCCAGAAGAGACATCTCGACTAGGGGGTCCCCCGCCTGAAGCGGCTCTCAGTCTCGGCTGGCCCTCGTTAACTCGATTCTCATCACATCAACCAACTTCCACCTCCCTTTTTCTGTACGGATATCGTGTCTCCTAATTAACCTAGGTACCTAGGGACTCTACCTGGGGTGCCAGCCAGCCAGTCAGTCAGTAAATGTACTGTACACAACCTAATAATAAAATACCTTGACCCTGTAGCAATGCAGGTCCCTTGGTCTTACAGTCAAGTCAATTGCTTTCTTGTCAGTTGCTCGCCACAGTTGCCAACACATACATAACAGCTTCTGTACACGCACATACTCGCCACACCAGGCAGTCGGTTGTCACTCAATCCTGTTCAGTGGCATCTTTTCGGCTCAAGCTTACGAGTATGGTGATGAGCCTCACCTGTGCTGAGCCTCTCTCTCTCTCTCGTCATATTCCATCTTACTCGCATGATATGTCCCTATAGATTCATCTCACCCGTTAAAGTCAGCCTCATGACTTTGGTAATTTGAGTATTGGCTGTCTATACGCATAAACCATATATTGATTGTGCTACGCTACGTCTCTTCAACCGTTGCTGGGCCAGGGATACCCAGTCCGGTACTGTACGTGCCTCTGATACGGAATACATTGCGCTTAATCACAAAACCTCGTCATAATCAATTCCTCACTTTCCTTTCCTTGTTTCTAACAATATAGCCTCAATACTATGTACGTATTGCCGGTCTCTGGGGAAATAGAAAAAAAACAATGATAATCCCAAGCGCACGTCACTCTCGGAGATTTGGTTTTCTTTTTCCCTGGTGAAATTTCCGAAATGCTAATCTCTAGCGCTCAGCCAGCCAGCCAGACATCGACATGCATAAACTCGCAATACGTAGGCCAATTAAATTCTACTTGTCAAAGCTCATTTTAGATTCTCGACTTGGGATCGACCAATTGCAATTGTGATCGATCCATTGTAAATTGACATTGAGACGTTGGGATGGGACATGCATTCAAGTAATCGTAGGTGTGAAAGATTACGTGCTTATTATTACTCGTCATCCAACGTATTAGCTTTCATCTCGACTTGGACCCTTTTATTGCCAGCTGCCGTTGTTAATTATGGCATGATATGACCAGACTCGGTACCAAGCTTTGCCGAGTAAACCCATGGCACAGGGTGAAATATGATGCAAATTATGTTTACTATCTCTCTTCCGCTTTTTGATGCCTATCAAGGCCAAGACACGACGAGTTTGGTCTCGAACTCTTAAGTCCTTGTGTAAGAGCAGGGTTTCATATCATGAGGCTTACAGGCGATCAACACGGTAAATCCCCTGGTTTCAAAAATGCGCAAACGGGCACGTTTACTTCAGGACATCGGATATCCGAATTAAGAACGAAGGCGAAATACATAGTACAGCAATTCAAGTAGGCTGTTCTCGTCTTGAAGCTGTAGCATACCTACTATCCGAAAGTTAGTGGCAGATATAAATATGTTACTTGTACAGGGTAGTTTTGCCTACTGGCAGTACATGTTGAGCAAACAATTACGCTTAGTGCAAGACGAACTGCAACCGTCTAGTTTTCAATGGATTTGTATTGCATGGCATGATAAAACGGCCTGTTGTATGTTTGGGTCAAGTCTGGTTATGCCGCTGCACTGTTGAAGTACATATGGGACCTGTGTAGTTAATCGACCGACACAATATCTATTCCAGCTTCATGATATGACGCAAAGCTGAATGCTTGGTGTATCCAACGTAAACATTATTTGAGGATGGATTTCCGCTTGATTCCGCTGAGTAATGCCCGATAATGTAGGGTTGAGAAAGCTACCTATAGCTGAAGTCTCAAGAGTATAGATGGAAACGAAACGGTATCCTGGTTCTTACTGACGAAAGGTACTATGTTTCACGATGCATATAGCATGTATGTTACGTACATATACTACCTATGTAACATGCAAATCTACTGTGGAGGGCATTCTGGTTAACAATAAGGGTCCATATGGTGAGATGATCGACGTTACTTTCAAAGTCCAGACCCTAACCACGTTGATCTCGACTTGATCGTCAAACTCTCACCGAGGGGGAATATTTACGCATTCAGCTGCATTGTAGTTCAGGGTTATTTAAGCACCCCCTTGCCTGTAACTCTATTGCAACTCTCACACCGATCCGATAAGGGTTTCGTGGAACGCTATCGAGAATACAGAGGCCTGATGCTTTATGGCAAGATTTGGTCTTACATCCATACTAGCCAAGGAACAACCAGCTTCCAGTTTATATCCTCGTGTAGATCAAACAACTCAGGATACATACACTTGCCCAATGAACTGCAACATATTGCTAGGAAAAGTGGTGTCAAGCGGAAGAAGCTCATTCTGACCTGAGGCTTTAGCAATAAGGCTGCGGTATTGGCGAGGCGATGTCAGCACCCAAGGTATTTGTGGCCCTGCCAGACTGTGACTATTGCTAGAAAGTCGACACCGTAAGGCTTAATGGAGATTGATACGATTCTCAACGACAATTCACTAACGATTCATTCCAAGTTGAGAAATAGTAGGGATCCTAAGGTAAGTAAGTTAGGTGTCGCAATAATCCATACTGCGACCCCTGCCATGAGTAAAGGATGCCACGCTCTATCAGTGACCTATATAAAATAGCTGTGCTATCAGCAAATTATAGTCTGAATATATAACTACTAAGAGCAAGATTACGTTGGCAGCTAATTTATTGGATCTTATCATCTGCTGACTGTCTTTGGTTGCGCGGCTATTCGGTTGTGGCTGATTGAATTGACATATAATTGGCACATATTGCAGCCAAATATAACTTGTAGGATTATGTATATACCTGTGCCGGTTACGTCGTGTCAATTTTTTTTTTTTAGAAGCACGTTCAGAGATATCAGTGAGAATGAGAAAATAAACTTGATTTTGGAGGGATGGCGAGTATCGCGGTACGATGGATATGCCGTTATTGGTTCCGAATCATTACAAATCTGAGGTAGGTAAGGTCAGCTTACACGGCCCTTACTACCTAGCATTTCCGCGTCCAGTGAGTTAAACAAATATTACATAGGTACTGGGCAGACATCACCTCAAGATTTTCAACATACCGTAGTAAAATAATTATTTTCCTGCCAGAATGAGCCCTTCCAAGCTAATCAATCGCTTTCCTTGGGCGACAAGCCCCCTCATCAGCAATGCACCAATGCTCGGAATAGCCACCCCGCGTATGGCTGTTGAAGTCACCAAAGCTGGTGGTTTTGGTAATCATCTCTTCGGGATTACAACGATATATTTCTGGATCGTCTGACATCTTGAAACAGGTTTCCTTCCGTCATTGGTCGATATCGAACCCAACTCTGAGCACATCAACAGGCTTGCTGATCACTTTGACGAGGTCCGGGCCCTTTTTGGGGACGATCAGCCATCCGATGGGACACTTCCAGTTGGAGCAAGCTTCATCACCAGTCACAGCTCTCTGATCTACTTTGAGAAGACGGCTCTGCCACTTATAGCCAAGAACCGTCCAGCAGCGGTATGGCTGTTTGCCCAGGACGGCGATCTCAAGCCGCACAGCAGGGTCATCCCCAGCCTCAAGAGCCTTGAGCACCCGCCTGTTGTGTTCGTACAGGTTGGCAATGTGGCCGCAGCCCGAGAGGCAGCTCAGGATGGTGCGGATGTGCTGGTAACACAAGGTGTTGATGCTGGTGGCCATCAGTTTCGCCAAGGCTCGGGTATCGTGAGCTTGATCCCGGAAGTGAGAGATATGCTGGACCGGGAATTTCCAGGCAGAAACATTAGTATCGTGGCCGCAGGAGGTATTGCTGATGGAAGAGGCGTGGCTGGTGCCCTGGCTTTGGGTAAGTTTGTTAAGAAGAGGCCGATATTGTAAAGACGTCTGACAATAGCTAGGCGCCGAGGGAGTCGTGATGGGTACCAAGGTGAGTGATACTCAAAACTCGATTCATCAAGAACTTACTAACGTCTAATGTTCAGTTTACTGTCGCACGTGAGTCAAACTATCCAGAAATTCGAAAGAAGCAAGTCCTCGAGGCTGTAGATGGTGGCGTGTCCACGTTCAAGTATGTCCTTTACTCTACAAAACAAAAGCTCATTACTTACACAACACAGATCCACTTTCAACGACAAGATAACCAACAGCCCTCTCTGGGGACCTCTCTATGACGGGCGTGCCATCGTCGGTCCAATCCACGAGAAATTCGTTGCAGGGGCTAGCCTGGAAGAATGCCAGCGAAGCCTTAAGGAAGATTATTCTGAGGAGGAAGCTCGATATATCATCAATACTTGGGCGTGAGTACTGCCATCGTCTGCCGTCTGTATAGTATACACATACTGACATCAATAGTGGAACTGGTGTTGGACTTATCAACAAGGTGCAACCTGCAGGTGAAATTGTTCGCGAGGTTCGGGAGGAAGCCAAGCGTGAGATACAAAGAGCGGCCGGCTTGGTGTAAGATACAATATGGGACATGAGCGTTGATTATGCTCCACTCGACGGAATACATACACATACTTCGTCTCAAGATAGTACACAATGTTGAAGCACACTTTGCTCTGCTATCGCTACAAGAAGCTTGGAAAAATCAGCCGTTGTGCGGCCACACAGAGTATGCGTATAGTATGCGTATAGTATGCGTATCCTCAATAACCGATACAGACTGCCCACCTTGCGTACCTATCAAGTGATACATGCAGAAAGTGGTAAGCAAGACACGGCCGTCCTTGTCATTGATGATTGTAATTGCTCTTTCTCTTCTATTATGTTGGAAAAGTATCAGAATTGGTATTGACGCGTGTACTCCAATGTGCATTCGCATCCAGGCAGTATGGAGCGATTGACTACCGGAAAGTTGATATCATACAAAGGTTAAACACAAAAACAATACATAATGCTACCCAAAATGGCACAAAAGACACGCTTCAACTACAACTTGGCCTTGGTCTGGGCCTTCTTCAGCACAGGGTCAAGCTTGGTGGCCTTCATGACGTTGCCCTTGATCTTGAGCTTGCCGCCCATGAAGAGACGCTGGGCATTGGCCTTGCCAGCGACGAGCTTGCCGAAGTTCTCTTCGGAGAGGACGAGGGTAACTGAGGAAAAGCGACGTTAGTAAGAATTGCGCCAAGTAATTGGCTGAGGGGCGCGTCAGCGTCGCGACTTACCATCGGGCTTTTCGCCGGTGCCGGTCGCAACCTTTCCGGTCTCCTTGAGGTCGATGTGCCAGCTGGCCTCGTCGCCGCTCGCGTTCTTCAGAGTGAAGGCGTAAACGCCGTTACCCTGCTTGATGGCATCCTTGCGATCGGCGTCGCTGGCGTTGATAGCCGCTTGGATGGCGTCAAAGGCGGCCGAGGAGGGAAACTTGTCTGTTGAAACAATCAGTCTCAGATAGTCTTAAAGCGGCAGAGACGGTAGGTCATAGGTGTGAGCATGATGGGAAGGTTCCTTGCGACGTACCGTTTTGGAGAGACATGATTGCTATGGGGGTTATGAGTTGCAATTCACAGAAATTAAGAATAGGTATGTAGGCAGTTATGAAGAGGTTGAAGGAAACGTGGGGAATTGGTCGAGGTTTTTAAATGCGACAGATGGTCGTGGACTTGAAGTTTCAAAGGAATCCGGGGGCGTCTCAATTTGGGGGTCTTTATTGATTGCATGTGATGCGAACCTCGGCGGATCTGGGGGGATGCGGATGAGATCATCCATCCCACATGTTTACTCCCCCACAAAATGCATCATTAACCCGGGCAAAAGACTACCGTACCTATCACTCTCTGCTAAACCAAAAAGACCACGCGGGGGAAGATTCCATGGAAAGGAAGACCGACTCGGACACATAAATGTGGTGGGTGGCCACGTGCTTCTTACCATGCCCGTCCAAGCCATCAGAGTCGATATATACATAGTACAGTATTGTGAGGAGTTTCTATCTAGATCATACTGATAATCGCCGACGGGACGGACCCTTTCGTTCTATCAGTTCAAGTTTCTGGTCAGCTTATACGGCATCCGGCTCTCTTGGCAAGGATGGATGCCTCTAAAATGGATCTGAGCAGTGTTTTACTCCCATAAATTCATCAGTAACTGACTATAGGTGATGGTTTACACGTGAGATTGCCGACTTCGCTGATCATTATCTACTTTTTTTTTGCCTAGGTATCTGACCCCTCATATGCCATGCCGAACACCTTACAACTGCCATTCAGGTATAGCAAAATCTCTTTGCTGGGGCCAGTGTTCTGGTCTGGTTCATCGCCAATTAGCAATGCCGTACGGCACACACAAAGCTTAAAGTCACATACCTGGTAAGAAACAATACGGCCATGCGTCGTCTCCTCTCATCGATATCCTCAGAGGCCGTCAAGCGCAGCCAATCACCGAGCCATCCTCTCAATTCAGTTTCACTCTTGCCGAGGGTATCAATACCTCGTTCCGCGCACGCAATCCGTAGTTCTTCGTAGTGCAGTCCCATAGGTCCACCGTCCTCGACAATGTTCTTGTCATCGCCTTCCAGATACGCCATGCGATATCGTCCCTTGGCTTGCCACATGCCAGGTGGGAGAAAGCCTAGACGGTCCCAAATTGCACCGCTCAAATGGAGACTCTTGAGAACATGCGCGCGGGCGATGGATTGTGTAACGCGCGGACTAAGGACACCGTGAGGGTACTTAGCTTCCAGCTCATCGAAGGAAGCCTTGCGACGCTGTTCTCCCTTCTCTAGCGCTGCGAAGATTTGCGTTGGTATCCTGCATGGGTACGGCACCACGGCGTCAACGTAGGCGACAACCAGGACCGTAAATTCCCCGATGACAATCAACATAAGTCCGAACAGAGGCAGCCTTATCATATCGTGTCGTACTCTCCAAAGGAGAACCCAATCCGCTCTAGAGAATGTTTTGGGTACATAGTGAGGTCGAAATATGGAGGGTCGATCGTCGGCAGGCGTCCGTTGGAGTTTTTCGCGAAGGAGGCGTCGGCTCGTCCACACATTCTTGAGACCCTGTTTGTAGAACTTTAAATACCCCTTCCCCAGCTCGAAATAGTATTTCGGACTTGATTCGAAATCTCTGCGCCGAGGAAGTGTGAGCGGCGGCGGTCGAGTGACGTCGGGCGGGTTAATGAGCGGGTTCAAGCTCTTTGGACCGTCATTATGGATGGAACGGGATGCTATTCGCAATGCAATTGGCGATTGTGATAATGAAGTGGTTTTAAGAAGTGGCCAATGGCGTGATGTTCGACTGCTCTGGCAGAGTCGCCATGGCATTCGGATGCTCATGGCTAACGATTGAGTTCTAGACGAGGTTATGTTTGAGCTTCGGAGTTGTGCTTTGGAGGCCAAGAGTTCGAAATTCCAGAAGGTGATGCGTCATTGGCCAGGCTGTTCGTTGACGTCGGCGAGTTTCGAAGGCGCCGATCTTCAGGAACCGTCACAAAAACGTCAGTTGCAAGTTCCAGTCATGCTATGTTATTGGATAGAAATCTAGAGATGGAAATTTACGAGTCAAAGGTTAAATCTTCGAATATTCGTTATACTCTTTTCTAAGTGTGTCTCTCAACAAATGCACGTGTCACGCGATGTGCTTGCTCACCAGCTTACTACGCACTGGGTATACATTTAATATGGCATAAATCGTCACTCATGACATTGAACTTCAATTCGATGTCTTTCCTACAACACTGACCCTTCTTACATTTCAGCATACAAACATCCAACATGTCTTGATTGAGCTAAGAGTTGAGTTGTCACAAACAGCCGGTAGAAGGCCACCCTATACTCGAGAACAACTGATAACAAGGGTTACGCAAAACCATCTGCATAGTATCCGTACTTGGCGAAGAGCATGGCCCCTGGTACAACTCAGGCAAAGCTTCAGGGGACTGTTTAACGGTGAAAGAAAAGATCGGCGAGTGCCTTGCATTAAACCATCTCGGGGATTTCTTCACCTGCTATTGGATCGTTAAATACAGCCTCAACCTTTACCAACCTCCATATATCAAAGTGTTAGGCCGCTTTTTAGGCTCGTGATGGAGACGATTACCAGGGGAGATCTGCGTGTTAGTTACCGTAGCGGTCAACTTCTTGGGGTCGTCAATCGCTTTCCATCTCAAATATAACCAGCTCTCTTGGCAACGCCAAACCCTAGGGTGGGCCATTGTCGCTATACCATGCAACTCGTATTCAAATCACTTATAGAATATTATAACAACTGTAGTCGATGCCATGTCACGAATTTACAATATTCCAGCATAAACATGTATTACTGCAATCGAGGTCTTCTCAGTTTGTATTCTGCCTCTGCTTGTATAGACATCTCCAAGTCCTCATTGCCGCTAAAATGACATAGTAGGCGCACATTTTTGCGGGGAGGCAACAAATTCATACCGACGATCAAAGTCCCGTCAACTCCACTAGGTTTCTCGTTACCGACTTCGAAATTTCTTCTAGAACCGATTGAAGCATATCGTCAGTTTAGTGAATGCTGCTTTGAACATTATTCAAAACTTCCCGTAGATCATACCCAGATATTTCAAAATGGTATGCCCGTCCTACTTCCGCTTCATGCACACTATACCCAAACTCAGTGCATATAAACTGACTTGACTCATTCTATAGGTTCATGCTGATGCGTCAAACTTTGCCGAGGGCGTCACCAAGGAGGACGCCTACGAGCAAGTGCTCTGGCAGGCTGAAGGTCTAGTCACAGACCAGCGTAACTGGGTTCGTCCAACCGCTTTATGTATGAGATGTGCTTGACTTACATTCTAACTCATTGCAATGTACAGGTTTGGTAGGCACCCCAAGATTCCCCTCGCTAATACATAACTGATCACTTTGTAGCAACCTCTCAAACGCTGCCTCCCTTCTGTGGCACGCATACAAGTCTTTGGGCTCACCAAGCAAAGATGTGAACTGGGCTGGTAGGTCACTGCTCTCCTATAAACACATGATAACCGATAATGACACAACTCAACTGTAGGATTCTACGTCCTTGACAAGTCATCTCAAGACCCGCAACTCATCCTCGGCCCCTTTCAGGGTAAGGTCGCCTGCCAGACCATCAAGTTCGGCAAGGGAGTCTGTGGTACAGCGGCAGCAACGCAAGAGACACAGCTAGTCCGAGATGTGGAGGAGTTCCCCGGACATATCGCCTGTGACGGAGACAGCAAGAGCGAGATTGTTGTGCCTATCCTTGTTACTCAGGACGACGGTTCAAAGAAGCTAGTGGCTATCATTGACATCGATTGTGCTGAGCTGAACGGCTTCGATGAGGTCGACAAGGCACATCTCGAACAGCTTGCAGCTCTGCTTGCCACAAGCTGTGACTGGTAATTGGATAGCATATGAAATGACACAATATGACCAACAAGGATTGGCAAGATTCCTTTGAGCAAAATTTTGCATATCTCTTGCTCAGTGCGCTTGGAACTAAAATAATTTGTGTTGGCATGGCCATAATGACTATGCCGTCATGGTCTCGATGCAGTCGAGATGTGGGAGGTTATTGGATCTTGTTGACATCAATAATACTGCACGTCCCTTGTTGGCTTCCGTTTGCTTCCCTACCTCTAACCCACTTATATCAGAAACGAATTTTTGGTGGTGAAACCCGCATCGTGGAGCGCTACAGTATGACATCTTACTTAGCGATGGATATGGCCGTCGTGTGAAACCGGTGGGTAATGCAATCGCCGTAAGCCGATAAGAGGTGTCTAACTCGAGAATTCATGCTCTAGATTCTAGACAATAGAGGGGCGTGACACTATTGTGGTGTTTCCCATGGCAACCGACTGCCCTTGAACCGCCGCAAACATGTTATGACATCAAACCGGATTGAGTATCACGATGATGAATGTTTGAGGACGTTGTTTCTAGCGTTCACCCAGCCAAGGAACGATCCAATGAGTGGACCACATAATCGGGGATCTCGTCAAAGGACAGGACATCACCCGATTAGATTCGGAAAGGTTGAGAGCCGTTATTTCAGTAGAGACGGTTCGGGTCAACAGGCGATAAGTGACATGCAAAGCAGGGGTCTTTCAACGCCCAGGGTCCGTTATCCCGGCTCTGCTTTTGGGTTTAACTGCTCGTACAGAGTGCCTCAGCGATTTGCGTAAGGGTGATACCCACAGTCTAGATGGGCCCTGAGTGCACGATCATGCCCGGTTAGGCTTATTCGCTTTGCGAAAGTAGCCCAACTTGAATATAACTCCAGCCATCCAAGGCGGTAAAGAGACTTTGAGCATGGTATAGCCAGCACTGACCACAAATGATCTCGTCAACGGTGGACGAATTCATATGATTCCAGACCCCAATTGAGTAGATTCAGAATTTCAAGTCGAGAATAATGAATCCTCTCGAGATGGAACTGTTGGCGTCAGCCAATAGCTTGGCAATCTCGAGTCCGGAGGTGCGTCTGAGCATATACGCAATGTCTGTGTGGCTGTGAGCACGACTTCGCCAAACACACGCGTACAGTAAATGCATCTTGTCTATTCCCGAACGTGGTGTGGTGTGGTAGGTAAATAGTAGTGGCAGTGCGGGTAATGAAGAGTTGTGAGTGGTGCAATTGTTTATACATACATTCGGTACGTACAGAGTAGCTTAGCTGGAGTACCTTATGCTACCTTATTCTCAGACCTTCTTTTCGCCTCAGAATTAAAGCGATGATCCGGATGAAACCATCCATTGACTGGTGAGGTCTGTTTGTCTTTCTTTCTTCGTCCCTGAAATGCCGAACCAGCCCACCTCAGGCTGAGGTGGATTCCATTTTCAGTCCCTGAAATGATCCCCTGATTCGGATGGATGAGAGCGGGAGGTCGGAATGCAAGAAACAAGGCCTTTTGGTCTTTTTAGCTAGGTCAGACTGCAATTGAATCTGTCCATCCATAGTGCGTGACGCGACTCTGCAACTGGCCATTCTTATTTTCAATGCTGCCAAGGTTCCGATCCCCTGGACGCCCACAAAGTAGGTTTAGAACTTCTCAGCTTTCCCCTGTTAATCTGGGCATAGATTCCCTGTAAATCCCCCAGAACTCCTCGACGAATGGGCGGCTCTAGGGACTACTTCAGCCCCTGCAGTAGGTGCGCCAGCCTCCTTGTTTCTAGCCCAAGCCCAGCCTCCCGTCAGAGGCTCCACTGCTACTGTTCCACTGAGACCCACCCGATTACCGCTTTCAGCCCCCAACCACACGCAAGCCAGCAGTATACAACTCGTCGATATCCTGCTCCATCGCATTCATTTGTAACAGAGAGCGAACGAATGCTCTCTTCAATTCGATAACTCTACCCTCTCTTGTTAAATATTCCGAGAGTTTATTCTTCACGGCTGGTCTACTAACTCAAAAGCTATTCAGCTCTATACCATCTAAAGCACCCACTTCGTTCCACTTCGCTTCGCCCTGCTTCTTCATTGCAAGCTACGCCAGTCATTCCGTCATCGCTCTACTCATTCAAGTCAACTCAGCCCGTTTTCTGTTCCGTTCTCTTTCGCTCCGAATCGATCAATAACTCTTCGTCCTTCAACCCAAGCACGTCGCAGTGTTCGCCCTACCAAAAGCTTAATCCCACGTTATACCCAAATTCCTCCTAGTCCGGTACTGTCAATCAACGCCCATCTGGTTCGTTTCAAACTTTACCTTCTCGACTATTCATTTTCTGGGCATTTCCTATTCGGCTATTTCTTTGTACTGGCTCCGAATTCTTTCTACCAGGCGTCGTCCTTGCTTTTGCGCTAGTCATTTTATCGTTCCTGACACCAGCCCGACTTTGGAGCTACC
Source organism: Fusarium chlamydosporum (assembly GCA_014898915.1). Classification (NCBI taxonomy): domain Eukaryota; kingdom Fungi; phylum Ascomycota; class Sordariomycetes; order Hypocreales; family Nectriaceae; genus Fusarium; species Fusarium chlamydosporum. The sequence continues at coordinate 28,982 of JAAVUD010000124.1, forward strand.
GAAACCAAGCTATCCTTAGTCAACAGCAACCATTGTCCATGTAAACAAACCAACTGCGCTGATTATCGGAAACCCTTCGTTCACTTCATCTTCCTTTCCTGCACTGCCACTTCTACCCTTGCGCGCATAGCTGCAATGGCAGCCAAGGTCAAGAACCTCATGAGCGCGGCGCACACTGCAGGCATCTTTGCCGATATTGCAGTAGACGGTCCAGAAATCGGAACCCTGGTCGCTATCGTCGATCGAGCCAAAAATCTGCCGAATCGCAAGACGATCGGAAAGCAAGATCCCTACTGCGCGGCCAGGTTGGGCAAGGAAGCCAGGAAGACAACAACCGATGTCCGTGGTGGACAAACACCAAAATGGTAAGATGCTCGACTTGATTCTATCAAGGATTTGCTGACACTAACTTGAATTAGGGACCAAGAGTTACGATTCACAGTCCATGACTGTCCAGATTACTACCAACTCAAGCTCTCTATCTTCACAGATGACAAGCGAACTGACCTGATCGGAGAGTCTTGGATTGATTTGAGGGCGATTATCGTTCCTGGTGGTGGACAAAACGACTTTTGGCAAACATTGACCTGCAAAGGCAAATACGCTGGTGAAATTAGAGTCGAAATCACCTTTTACGACACTCGACCAAAGCCCGACAAGCCGGTAGCAAAGCCAAAGCAGATTGCCCCGGCTGAACCAGACCAAGGATCTGTCAAGCAAAGAACTCCTGTGAAACGGCGTCCTTTGCCATCTGACCCTGTCACTGGCGAAGCTCCTGCAGTTTCGCCTCCAGCTTCAGCTCCGGCAACAGCACCTGCACCTGCGCCTGCGCCAGCCCCAACGGCGGCTCCAACAACCGCACCCTTGGAAACACCTGCAGGTCCTGACCATCGTACACCTCCACGATCGCATGCCAAGCAGATTTCGCATTCGGGCAATTTTGTACCGACTCAGTCTCCTTTGCAAGTTGTCGAGTACAACACACCCCCATCACACTCATCCCGCCGTCAAACGGAACAATATTCCACATCCCCACATGGACCTGTACCACAGGAGTATACGACTCCGACCCGCGGAGAGGCGTCTCGGCCGTCCCGAAGGTCAATGATCGCTTATGAGGAACCCCGACAGTACGATGATCGAGAGTACAGCCCCAGATATGCTCCTCAGCAGGAGCTCATGGATCCTCGTGGCCATTATCCTCCTCAGCAGGACTTCTACGAGCAACAGCCGGCACTATTAGACGATCCCAGGCAGTATTCTCCTCCAATGGAGATTGAGCGTCCGCCACCACCACCTGCACACCGGAGCAGAGGCAACAGTTCTGGCCAAGAACTTGTACCAAGGAGAAGCATGGAGCCGTCGCCAAATAAGCTTCCGCTGATGAGACATGACGTTCTGAGACATGAGGCTCAGAGACAGTCAATGGTGCCTTATCCTGGTCGTCCAGCGTTCCGGGGATATGATTCAGCCCCCGCTACTAACCAAGCCTCCTCCCCCAACTCGAACGCCTATGATGGCATGCCGAGACACAGCTCTTACGATGCGAGTTACGATCCTCATTATCGTTCCATGCAGCCCACAGTTGAAGATGTGCCCGAGGCTGGCGGTCCACCACCGCAAAACTATATGCAGAATGGCTCACAATTCCAGCGCTCTGATGAGCTTTGCTTCGACGACAACCCAAGCCCTGCGCCTCTGGTTTTGCGTCGATCTCCTGCCCCGGCACCTTTCCGAGAAGACCACTCGCCATCGCATTCTCCTCGGGGATACCAGAACCCCGAGGATTGGCAAGTCGCTCTGTCGCCATCTCATGGTCGAAGCTACTCCAGAAGCCCTACCGATAATACATACTACTCTCCCAATGGTCAGGGTAACTACGCCGGCCACCCAGCTGATCCAAATGCTCCGCATATGCAAAACCCGCATAACCACGCGCCCCCAGCCTTACCAGCGACTCTTGTGCCAGGACTGGATGCAAACCAATCTATGGAATTGACAAACCTTATCTACGAGGACCGCCGGCACGACCGAAGGCAGCACTCGCAGAGCATGTCGGGCATGCCTACGCCTCCTCGAGGACGTCCTAGGAACGAGTCCTTGCAAGGATATAACCAGCCACAGCCAGACCAAGGCTACAACCAACCACCGCCTGAGCATGCATACGCGGTTCAGCCCTATAACCGACGGGCTATTACTTACAATCCACCGGAACAACAACTTGTGAAGCATCGAGGCGTCTCTCCTGACCCACGCACCAGCCCAAACCCGCATCACAGAATCAAGCGCAAGTCAGTGAGCCCTGCTCCCCCACTCGAAGACCAGCGGCGGAAGTCGGACATTCCTTTTGGACCTGATTCATATGATGCCCTCAACCCCAGTCTTGTATCATCTAAAAATGGCTCAAGTCCCTCGCCGGAGTTTATGGATGATGAGCCAAAGAAGATTATCACATACGATGGTCGGGAGATTGACCCTTCCGACCATCTTCCTATGGAGACCTGGGCACCTGAACCAGAGAAGAAGAAGCCAGAACCCGGCACCGAAACCCGTTCAAGACCTCAGCTATCGGGAGTTAAGCCAATGCCCCCTAGCAACCGTCGGGCCCCGCGCAGCGGGCGTCACTCGATGTCGGCTGTGAACACATCTTATTCGTTTGGTGATGAAGCCCGTACACCTCCCCAAGCAGGTCGTACCCGTCTCCAAAAGCGGACGAACCGAGTGTCAGCCGACAACTCTCCAGCAGCTTCAAGCCCACTGGCCCCAATTTCTAAGGACAATTACCAGGAGAGGGCTCCGTATGGCAATGCTTCCCTTCGAGGCTTGCCTCGCGCGGGCACATGGGATCTTGAAGACGAGAATCGTGGCGCGTATGGTGGCCCACCGATTCCAGCCAAGATTCCTATGCCGATGATGAGCGGTGCGAATGGCACCGGCCAGGAATTGGCACTAATGCAAGAGATGCAACGAATTGATATCGGGACAGGCAGGTCTCGAAGAAGGGGAGGATACTAACTCAACGAAGGTAACGAGACATAGAGGAAATGTACACTATTATAGTTCATTGTGGTAATGGTTTTTGGCGTTTTGGGTAAAGTAAGATTTGGGAGGATATGCAAGGTTATGTTGGAGTTTACTTTTTAGATGCTCGGTTGGTGAGACTGGACAAAGCTAGAATTTGTCTTATATATATATTTGTATCATGAGGACCTAAAACTACTATGGTCATCGTATCATTCTCTTTTCTTCTTCTTCTTCTTTTTTTGACTGCATGTAATAATTCTCTTGGTGCTGTGGCTATTTGAACAGACGTTATGAAACTGAACATTGGGGAAAAAATAGGGAGCACTCACAAGTTTACATTGTGATCCAGTGTATCAACAAGCACTAGATAGGTATCTATACGTCATTGTGTTAATGAGGTAGTTGCTATTTCACTGTTTCGCTCATGGTTACTTTCTGCACTTATTACTGCCTGTTTGTAGTGGTAGACTACTGTCCTGTCCAACATTCCCGTTTGAGGAAGTGGTAGAGAAAATATGCTCTAGCCTAAAATGGTTACTACATACATATGCCCCACCAAGTTTCCTCAGCCATCTAAATTTCATATCTTATCCTTATCGCAGAAAAAAAATCACGGCGAAGTTGAAGCAAGCAGACACAGACGGCAGCTCAACTCTTACTACCACTACAAAAGCCCGTCATCGCGAAACGACACAATGGCAGCTCAGGTGGGACCTCTCCAGCAGCTCAAGTTGCCGTCGGGCCCTGCGCCCATCACTGCAGAGCAGCGATACTGGAGAACTTTTAAGAATCAGATTCTGATTCCGTCTCCTACCAATTATCCCGTCGTTCACATCTCGTCCAACCACGATTCCTTTACAATTACGACCGGCACGCGCGTGCAAATCTTCTCGAACCGAACGCGCAAGCTTACTAAGACCATTACTCGCTTCGGAGATGTTGCGCGCAGTGGTGAAATCAGGAGAGATGGGAGGGTGCTGACTGCTGGTGATGACACTGGAAAGATCCAGGTTTTTGACATTAGCTCCAGAGCCATCCTCAAGACATGGACGCATCATAAGCAACCCGTCTGGACCACAAAGTTCTCGCCGACCGAGTTGACCACTCTTTTGAGTGCAAGCGACGACAAAACTGTGCGACTCTGGGATCTTCCTAGCAATGATCCTACTACTACCTTTGTTGGCCACTCCGATTACGTCCGATGCGCCAACTTCATGCCTGGCACAATGTCTAACATGATTGTCTCTGGAAGTTACGACTCGACCGTCAAGCTTTGGGATCCGCGAACAGGAAGCAACAACGCTGTCATGACCTTTAAGCATGCAGCACCTATCGAGGACGTCCTGTCGATGCCAACCGGAACCACACTCCTTGCCGCCTCCGGCGAATCGATTAGCGTTCTCGATCTGGTCGCCGCGCGTCCTCTACACATGATCACTAACCACCAAAAGACTGTCACATCTCTCAGTCTGGCATCCAATGGCCGACGTTTGGTTAGCGGTGGTCTCGAGGGTCACGTCAAGGTCTATGAAACAACCGGATGGAATGTCGTCTCAAGCACCAAGTACCAATCTCCCGTCCTTTCAGTCAAGGTCATTCCCTCTAGCGATGACGCCGATTCGAGCGACCGCCACCTTGCTGTTGGCATGCAATCTGGTGTTCTCAGTGTGCGAACCCGCCTCACTGGAGCTGAAGCAAACAGGGAAGCCGAGCGCGAGAAGGAAATGGCTGCCCTTGTTGCTGGCTCAATAGAAGCTCACGATGCTAAGCGGACGAAGCGCAAGCGTAGGACCGCTGCCGCTAAGAAGCTGGACATGGTTGGTGAAGGGGCTGATGTTGTTATCGCAAACGAGCCTCGCACGCACAAGAAAAAGGAGCGCTCCTGGCAGAGCGATTTACGACATGCTCGATATGCGCAAGCACTGGATCTGGTCCTGGATAAGGACTCCCCTGAGCATTCTCCTCTCAATGTCCTCACCCTTCTTCTTGCTCTGCGCCATCGAAGTGCCCTCCGAGATGCTCTAGAGTCCCGAGATGAACACACAGTCCAGCCCATCCTGAAGTGGGTTTGCGCCCATATCTGTGACCCCCGCTACTTGAGCGTCTGTGTCGAGGTTGGCTTTCACCTTCTAGACCTCTACGCCGAGTTTACTGGTGCCTCAACAGAACTGGAGGAGGGATTCAAGGCTTTAACCCGTCGCGTTAAGGCCGAGGTGGGTCGAGCCCAGTCAGCAAGTAAAGTAGGAGGCATGCTGGAGAGCATGATGGTCGGGATCCTCTAATAGACTGGCACGATGAACGTGGTTATATATCCCGATCTTGTTAAGCTCAATTTGCATTGCGCGTGGCGTTACGGCGGAATAAAATGGGAGTATTGGAATGTGGACTTTGTATACGGCTTGTACGCACCTCAGAAGTCGAAAGGCTTGGATGAGTGAGGAGGATGACCGTAAGACTAGTGGCTACCTGTGCCGGTGTCATACGAGTTATCTTGGTGCAGATTGTCTACATTTGACGTCTTTTTACATTCTGGGTCTCTTACTTGATTGTTTTATGCAGTAATTGTTGACGTCCCGTGCATCGTTTGCCAGTAGGTATCCAAGAAAAGCAAGAGGCCAATCGTCTTTATAAATGAAACCGCCCTATCATTCATTATCGGCCAAGGATACTAGGCTGTGCCTTGCCGATGACCTGTGACTGTGCCTGCATCTTTTCCGATGAAACATTTGAGATTTACTCCGACTACCTAAGGCAGCCAGTTGAGCTCTACCTAGGTATGTTTGGGCAGGTACCTAGGTAGGTACCTGTAGTACACGGGAAGTCTGCCTAATGCTTGTGACATTTTGGTGAAGCGGCAGGTGGCAGGCACTGACAAGCATCTACCCCTTCCACCTTGATCGAGCATCGTCTGCCCTCGCCGGTCTGCCCTTCCTCCGCCTCCTTCTCCTCACTCTCTTTTCTCAAGCTAATATTCCTTCTCATCTTGCCGGATAATTCTCATGGGGCAGTGACCTTTCCATCATGGGTTCTATAGCACCCACCAAGAAACTCCAGGACTGGTATCAAAACCAGAATCCGCTCACAGTTGACATCGTCGGAGATTTTGCTGGCCGAGAGCTATTTGCAATCCATGGTGAATCGTTAATTCGCCACTGTTTGAGAGAAGGCAAAGTTGATCTCGATGGTAAGCCTCGTATCCGACTACATGTTCACAAATCCGTGTCTGATTCTCCATTGGCAGAAGGCTTCCAGCTGTTGCACGCCGTGCATACTGTAGGAAAGTTCCTAAGTGAATTGAAGCGACGGGACTGTAACTTCGATGTCCTCTTCTTCAAAGACCATGAGAATCTTTGCGTGCCCAAGGAGGCTGTTGGTTCAACTAAAGGCGCCAAGCATCGCCTGACTCGCCGAATACTCATACAGCACTTCATCAAATCAAATCTCGACTTTCAGATCCTTGAGTTTGAATCGTTCGAAAGCGATGAGTGCAAGAAGTACTTGTCCAGTCATGCGGTACACTTCATGTTATGTGATGATGGTAGAGCTAGTACCGCCAGCCAGGCTATTCACCTGCAACACATGATCTGGAAAGTCATGGCAAGCGGGAGGCACGTCGCTGTCATCAACTCTATCACCTGGAGAAGCTCCAAGGTAAGGCTCCTTCAGAAACAGCATGGAACTTACTGACCTTAATAGGTGTTCATGTCATTATTGAGTGTAATGAAGGATGCACCACGTGGGTTTTTGTCCATGACATTACCCGATCTCGAGGCGAAGAAACCATATTCGCTCTTAGAAAAAGTACTTTTAAAGACAGAACATCATCTCCTCAGAAACTCAGGTCTTTCTGCAAGGGAGAAATATGCTGTGGCTTTCTGCCGTGCCTACATGGAACACTGTGGTTCTGCAAATGCAAAGACCGAAGCCGACTTGCATCGTGTGGGCGCCCTCCTTCTCCAACTTGCCATTCTCAAAGATTGTTCTCTCCAGGAGAGGGTGTGTGGGGGGGTCTACAGGAAGGATGGGCTCCTGGACAGCCAGGACGATGAGTTTCTTTACCTGTTCTGCGCAACAACTCGAGGTTGGATAGAGATGTCTACAGAACTGAACCAACAGAAAAGTTGGAACCTTTTTGACATCGTTGACGGACGAGTGTTTTACTACCTCCTTCGAGCGATCAGAAGCAAAGGAGAGGTTCCCTCCGGTATTCTTGGTCATGCCCGTGTTCTTTATAATGAATTCGTGAAAGGACTGAACCTGGGAATCGAGAAACCTTTTGCTACACTCAATTCACTCACAGATTTATGTGCGCCACCCAAAACTGAAAGGAGATTGACTGCATTGCCCTTCAGTCACCCCGTGCTGGAAAGCCTTCTCAAAGATGTCGAGATCGGGGAGTCGGAAGAAGCTCAAGATCCTGCTGCGGAGCTTGTATTCGAGGATCTTAGACATTGGCATGCTTATAGACCTGTCATCCAGATCAAGAGCCGCGAGCAGATCCCTTTATGGGTTGAAAAGCGTCGGCAAAAGAAGATGCAATTGCGAATGTCCGAGGTTCTTTCCTATGCGGCCAGTCTTACTAGTTCGACTGGTAAGAATTTCAGCCGAGAGACCGTCGTGGTCGGTTCGTAGTCGAAACAGAAACTTGCCACAGCCAACGAGGCTGCTCGGTACAAACAAATATCCAGAAAAGGGGGCAAGCAGAGCGCCATGCTAGAAGCTCAAAAACGTAACGATCAGAAAGCACAGGCCAGGTTGATTGACACAGTGAGCCATTGGCACGACAAGTGCAGCGAATTTGAGAAAGCCAAGAGCCTGGTCGACCGCTACATCAAGGCTCTAGTCTTCCAGTCTGGAGGATCGAGTGGGAATCACGATGTGGTGAAGCCAGAGGTACAGCTGTATCTATGCCATGTGTTGACGGGGATATGGTCCGAGATGCGCAAGGAAACTCGCAAGGATTCGCCTGAAGGTCAGTGACAATCTCGTTCTACTATCTACATACAACTAAAAATACTAGGACTACACCTTATCTCAATGATATGGAGTTGGCTTGGCGAGATATCGAAGTCGGTTACATGCACACCTGACATCGCCAACGCTGTGCAGGAGACCCTCAAGGTCCTAGCAGCCACCCCATTACCTTTCAACACTCTTGGGACTCCGCGAACACTCCCTTTTTCCATAAGACCAATGCTTCTTACAGATGCTCCCAAGCTATTGAAGGACAATCGACTTCTACAACTTGAACATGGTGGCCCATACATGAACAGGCATTTCGACTCTCAGCCAGATACACGAGTGCAATTTGAACCAGACGCCTGGCAACGGGATGTTCTCGATTCTATCGATGCGAACGAAAGCATTTTGGTAGTGGCGCCAACTTCTGCCGGCAAAACATTTATCTCCTTCTACGCAATGAAGAAAATACTTGAAGAGAGTGATGATGGGGTTTTAGTCTATGTGGCGCCGACGAAAGCCCTGGTGAACCAGATTGCCGCAGAGATAGAAGCACGATTCTCAAAGTCGTACCGAAAACAAAACGGGAAATCCATCTGGGCGGTTCATACCCGAGACTACCGCGTCAACAACCCATCTCAGTGCCAAATTCTTGTCACAGTACCTCATATGCTGCAGATCATGTTGCTCTCTCCCACGCTTGCCGCTGGGCCTAATGCGTGGTCTCGTCGAGTGAAGAGAATAATCTTCGATGAGGTCCATTGTATAGGACAGGCGGACGATGGCGTTGTATGGGAACAGCTTCTGCTGCTTGCACCTTGTCCTATTGTTGCTCTTTCGGCCACAGTAGGTAACCCTGATGAGCTCAAAGTCTGGCTGGCAATGTCGCAAGCGCAGAAGGGTTACGATATGAAGATGATCGTTCACGGAGTGCGATACTCGGATCTCCGTAAATTTACATATCATTCGCCCGAAGACTTTGCCTTCAAGGGCATCTCAAACTCCTTGCAGCTGCCTGTGCCTGGTCTAGATGAGGGCGACAACATCAGTCCCAACTTCAGATTTGTGCATCCAGTGGTTGCTTTGAAGGACCGGTAGGTTTTCTTGTTACATTTTATGGCTATCACTAATATTATGCAGGAACAGGTCAGTATTGGATGACGTGAATCTGGAGGCACGGGATTGTCTGTCGTTGTGGAAGCACATGAAAACGACGTTTCCGCCAGCGCTTCTGCCCGAAATAGCTGCACTAGATCCTGGAAAGGTCTTACCCGAATGGGTTGAAAGGCATCATGTTATTGAATGGGAACGGGGCCTCAAGGTCGTGCTCAAGAAAGCTATGGCTATGGGGGGCTCGCCATTTACAGACTTACAGGCGGGTCTTGAGAACCCAAAGTTTTCGGGTCAGCCCATCGTCACTCCTGAGCGACACTTCACCAAGCTATTCCCCTTGATTTGCGATCTCCACACTCTGGATGCTCTGCCGGCTCTCGTGTTCAACTACGATCGCTTTGAATGCGAACAATGCGTTCGACGCATTCTTCTTGAACTCGAAAATGCCGAGGGAAACTTTAAAGAAAAAGACCAAGCATGGCGACAAAAAGTTCAAACTTTCGAGAAATGGAAGAGACAAAGGGATGGTTGTCGAGCTCCGAAGCGCTCCAAGGGTAAACAAGAGAACCTTTCCAAGCTCGACTTGATTCGTGAGGAGGCAAGCGTCGAGGCCAGCGTGTGGGAAAGCTTTGACCCGGGGGCACCTTTAAGTCAATTCAGCTTTGCAGACACAACAAAGCTGCAGCAATCCGATTTTGATGACATGGTACACAGTTTGAGTAATGACAAAGTCGCATCATGGCTGGTCGATGCCCTTCGCCGTGGATTGGGTGTTCATCATGCTGGAATGAACCGGCGATATCGTCAGATGTAAGTTGTCGTTTTTCATGGCATGCACCAAGTCATTGGGTGCTTCCAGCTCCCCTATCGTAGCTGATTCATGAGAGCTCAGCTGACAGAGTCAAGTGTGGAAATGCTGTTCCGTAGGGGTTACCTCAGAGTCGTTGTCGCCACTGGAACGCTCGCACTTGGCATCAATATGCCCTGCAAAACCGTCGTTTTCAGCGGTAATTCTGTTTTCTTGTCGCCTCAGAACTATCGACAGGCCTCCGGCCGTGCCGGAAGAAGAGGCTTTGATCTCTTGGGCAATGTTGTCTTCAATGGCATTGCCCAAGACAGGGTTCATGAAATCATGTCCTCGCGCTTGCCAGCCCTGAAAGGCCAGTTTCCTATTTCAACCACTCTCATCCTCCGACTGCTTGTCCTCCTTGATGGCACCAAGAACTGCGACTTTGCGGTCAATGCAGTCAATGCACTTTTGTCGCAGACTCGGTTGTATCTAGGAGGGCCAGAGGCCGAAATGTCAGTGAAACATCATCTACGGTTCTCGATCGAGTACTTGAGAAGGCAGAATCTCTTGTCAGCAAAAGGAGTACCTGTGAACTTTGCAGGGCTCGTTGGTCACTTGTACTTCACTGAGAACGCTGTTTTTGCCTTTCACTCTTTGCTCCGCGGTGGGTATTTTCACAAGCTATGTGAAAATATTGACAACGCTCGAGAACAGGTTCTTCGTGAGTTGATGCTGGTCCTCAGTCATCTTTTCAACCGCATTCCCATTGAGCGAAAGTCAATCTTGCCCCTATAGCGGCCCGCTCATCATCGGAGATCTTTCTGAGGCGTCTACCAGATGCCGCAGAGAAGCTTCTTGTTCGCCATAACCAGGATACTTTGTCAATCTTCAAAGATTATGTCGACTCATACATCAGCCAGCACCTGGAGGATAGACCAGACCGAGAACTGCCACTCACAAAGGTATCCGTTGGGCCTATAGAGTCTTGTGGATCTTCATTCATGGGTGGAGATCCGACGGTCATTCGGTCACCATTTGCAGCCCTATCTGGATTCAACGATAACTTCACATCCGTCAACGACTTGTGCTCAGGCGTTCGAGGCGATGTCTTCTTAGAGGAGTCTGCCATACCATATATTCCTATCTGGCCTCACGACACTGATACCGAATTCAACGCTTATCTTTACGACTTTTTCAAGCATGGCAGTCTGAAAGTACTAGTGCGTGACAACCGGATCAAACAGGGAGATGTCTGGTTCCACCTGAAAGACTTTTCCCTCGTACCCAAGACTATTGTGACCAGCCTCAAGGGTGTCATGAGTGTTGAAGAAGACTATGATCCAGAAGATCTTGATGAAAATGACAATTTTATGGATGAATCAGAGGTTATCACGAACGAGGCCGGGGCACAGAAATCAGACAAAATCATCGAGAAAACTATCAAGCTCCCCGCAAAGGGCAAGTCTAAGGTCAAAGTTGCGGATAGCTGGGATGATGAGAGCGAAGATTCAGAGCCCGAGAGCACTGAATCAACTAGTGACAATGGTCCGGGGACTCCGCAGTCAAGTGCGGACAGGAAGGGTGGATTGATTTCAGTCTTGAAGGCATTCAAAATGCTGGAGGAAGAGTTCGGAGAGAAGTTTTACAAGATTGGAGCATAAACACTACATCATCGGTCACGGGCCACATGTCATTGACCGATGATCACTGAGACTGCATGAGACACTCATGCCATCTTGTATCTCGATCGCTCGTCCAAGACTAATGAGTACTGTACGGATTTCGCGAATGTCACGATTACCTCTAGCGACGAGACAACTTTGCGAAAGAGCTCACCCTCAGTGTGCATTTGATTGACCGCCTCGCTAGTATGGATTAGCAACAAGTACATGAGTTGATAATTTACGTATAGAGTGGTTCTCGCAATGTCCGTAGCCAATACTTGTTCGTCTAGCTCTCGTGTTTCGTTACCCCTGCTGTGAATCTTTCTGACAGGTAGGATTAGTTGCTTTTTCTTAGACGGCGCGAAACTTGGATCCCTGTGATGTCCAAATGCAAAGCTAATCATCAGAATGACTGGGTTCGAGACACAAAAGGGAGCGAACTTCGTAGTCGGTGTGTACTGTGCCCGAGATAAATCGATTGATCATTTTCACGAGTCAAGTTGTAGTGCAGTGTACAGTAGATAGATACTCTGCGGCCCCTTTTCTTGGAAGCCCCCCCCCCCTCTCCACCCCCCCCCCCCCACCCCCC
>JAAVUD010000125.1:0-160318 GCA_014898915.1 Fusarium chlamydosporum
ATAGTATAGTATAGTATAGTATGAGAGTCAGATCAGGTGTAAAGGTGGTGGGTGTTTGACAGCTTTTGTAGCAGGCGCGGGTATCGGCAGGGGAAGGAGGGAGAGGCTGAACTACCTGCCTGCAACCAATTTAGTCTGGTCGTGCGGGCTGCTCTACCTTAGTAGGTAGGTAGTTCTGTAGTAGGTACATTATCTCTCTTACACAACTGGAATTCTATGAGCATGAATGTTTCATGACCAACATCTCCCAATTGTTGTGTCTTTTCAAAACGAATAAGGTTGATATAAAGAATGTAAAGATGCCCTCTGGATATTTTCTGTGTCGCAGCATATACATGTGTTGTACAATTTCTCCATCATGAAAACTACGTCATTGAGGCTCTGTGTTCCCATGATAGTTCCCAAGTCAATGCAAGCCATTTAACTAGTCTGAAGCAATTCCATGCACTGCACTCCCCAAGAACAATAGATTATGGACTACGATGACTATACAGAATACTTGACAGCACAAAATGGCTTCGAGGCCAGTTTCACCAGTACAAGCCTCCATCACCAAATGTCATGTTAGTGGCGGAGAAGAAAGAGCACGTTTTATTGACTTGAGTCTAACTCCAAGTTAAGTCTAGAACCCCAAAAACAAAAGAAAACAAGGGTCCCCCCCCTCCCCCTTCCTCCTTGAACATGCGGAGAGTCCAATCAGATACGATCGTGCACGGGCCCTGAGGTTGTTTGAGCAAGTTTCTCTGATGTTGTAAGTGAGCGAGTTTTTTTCTATTTGTTCAGTGTCCCATCACGTCTGTTTGAGTCGGGTCTCTTCTAAACGAGCTCATAGAGGTATTTGTTAAGGGAACTTGCGCTGTATCGGTTATGCGGCATCATACCTACGGATAAGACGGAAAGCGTCAAGAGACCAAGAGATGGGACATTACTTCAAGACACGCATAATTAGACATAACTTGTGGCTAAAGAGTAAATTATCTCAATGCACTAGTTATGTTCTAAGCGATCTTCTCGTCAACTAGACTTATAATTACTGGATCGTCCTAAATAATCCGTATCAAGCAATTAGTAGTTGCTATTCCTGGTGTGGGTGGCTTACATTGCAGCAGTCCGAGTCTTGACCATCGCGGGGTTCAACTTGACTTCTTTCTCTCTCATCATCCAACATCAGCACTCTTCCGTCCAGTCACCTTCTTATTCTATAATCTTTGTATCTTGATTGGCATTCTGGTCGCCGAGTAGGCCAATGCTTTCTCACATCATTCAACTTGCTCAATCACTCTCACCACCTTGCCTTGGACACGACACGTATCGACTCAAAACTAATCAGGTAGTCAAGTCGACGACAGAGCTTACTCTGATACAACTATGATAATTTGAAAGGACGGATACTATTTCCCAACTCGAGAGAGTAGAACAGACGTCAAGTCTTATCACGACGCTGGCCGTCATCACTTCTTCATTCGCTTCAGCCCAAATTCACGCCTACCAACGCCCCCGGCGTATAATAGCCCATCATGGATATGAGCCACATGGACCACGATCCTGGCTTGCGGATGGAAGTCAACTATGCCTTTGCTCGTGGATACTGGTACACCATCGCTGGTGTTGTGGGTGCACTCGTTGTCATCCGCGGCATCAACCATTTAGAAGCTCAGCAAAGGTAATCTCACTGACAATTTCTTCAGCACTGACACTGACATCGCAAAAGATTAAAAGCATGTCGCGATCCAGCAATAGATCATCCTACTCGACCACGAGGGCCTTTCAGTCAAGCTTGGGCAACAGCAACAGCCATCATTCGAGAAATGGGCCATCCACAATACTACATCCCCGTCAAAGGCCTCCGATGGGCTACACCACTCCCTCTCGGACGAATCATTGTTTTAGCATGCTACTGGGTCGTTATTGTATACATGATGAGCTGGCAAGTAGCAAAGAATGATGTGTACTACTGGGAACGTATCGGATATCGCAATGCATGGGTCACTCTGATGCAGTTTCCGCTACTCTACCTTTTATCAACAAAAGTCAACATCATCGGTTTCCTGACAGGATCTAGCCACGAGAGGCTCAATTGGTTACATCGTTGGATTGCGCGCACCATGTTCGTTACCGCGACAGTTCATGGATTTCATTTCTGGACCATGTGGTTGCGTGCCGACTTTCTTGATTATGCCCTCAAAATCATGCCTCTAGTCAAGTACGGACTGGCTGCGTGGGCCATTCTGCTTTGGAACGTTGTCACTGGTATTGTGCCTATTCGTCGACTGTCGTATGAGATATGGGTGGCTCAGCATGTTCTCACCAGCATTATCATGCTGTGGTTGCTTTATAAGCATATTCCCGCGAATGCCCGATGGCTCTTATGGATGAGTATTTCATTCCTGGTGTTTGACCGTGCCATGAGATGGGTGCTTCTCTTGTGGCAGAATGTTCGTCTACGACCTCAAGGGACAGCTTGCCAGGGCATGAAGCACCTCGGGCATCGTGTGGCCGCTCGTGTTGTTGGACAAGAGACCACAGTAATTACGATCAAGGACGTGCACTTCAAATGGAAGGCTGGACAACACATCTACCTCTGGCTTCCACATCTAGGTCCGTTCGAGGCACATCCGTATACGATTGCGTGTGCCCACAAACTCGAGGGCACGTGCTGTTGTAACAGCGTCCAGCTTGTCGTGCGCGCCCATAACGGATTCTCCAAGCGAATTCATGAGTATGCGACAAAGAACTTGACTTCTGAGCTCACAGGCTTCGTATCAGGGCCATATGGCGTCCCCCCACAGTGGAATATATACGAGACGTTGGTCTTGATCGGAGCGTCAACTGGTGCGAGTTTTGTCGTTCCCATCCTCGAGAGTATCGCAGCGGCACAGAAATCGAATTGTACACGAAGAGTTGACGTTGTTCTTACCGCAAGAACGGCGCAGGAAATTAAATATTACGTTGAAAGGGCTGAAGAAGCTGGTCGGATGGTGCGCGCAAAGGGCATTGCTGTCAGCATCCACATCGCAGTTACAGGGTCCAGCAACAAAACAGGAGGCCCAATTTTTGTTTCTCGGCCTGAATCAGAATCTTCAAGATCGAGCGACTCTGACGACATCCAACCCGTCAAAGGACCTGCAGGATGTTGTTGCAGTACAGCGAAGAAAGGCACAGACGAGAAGGGCTGTCCAAGCGATTCACCGTGTCGCGTGGAAAAAGCCGTTTCGGTCCCGGATCTGATTCGAGAATACACGTGCCGCCCAGACATCAAGACCTTGATCCGTGAGCCAGTAGAGCAAGCTTGGGGAGAGACAGGGGTTGTTGTCTGCGGCGGGCGCGAAATCGTGGCACGGACGAGGAATTGTGTGAGTAGGTTGAGTGATGAACGAGCTGTACATAAGGGAACTGGTGCACAGGGTATATATCTTCATGTGGAAGAATATTCGTTCTAGACAGTGCTCGGATTGGAAATAGTAAATGAATAATTGTCGTAAAGCGTTTTGCTTCTTGTGGTAACTAAGTTTGAGGATGAGATAGAGCAATCAATGATGACGAGTGAGAGATAAAGAAAGGCTGGGAGAGTACACATAGGTACAGGGATCATGTCACTGTACTGCATTAGAGAACTGTTTGGCTGTGCTACAGCAACGGTAACGGTACCTGACAAGGGGATTTATTTGCCTGCCCTGAAACTGTTTGTTATCCAATAAGTTTATGTTAAGTCCTGATTTATTCCCCAAATTGACGTCAATCCATCAAAACTTTAGTATTTAGTACCTAAACAATATTCTTCTCGACTCCTTCGTCATTCCAGATCTAACCATATTGGAATGCAAATTCAAGACTTGAGTCAAGTCTCGAACTGATCCACCGCTTGATTCCCCCCCCAGCGGCTCGCCAACCCCTAGCTCCCTTGCACTACACTCAGTGAGGCTAGTAGAGTGTCACCTAATTGGCTGTACCAGCCCTGCAGTGCAGTCCCTGAGACTCCATTCCCTCCACTTCTTTTCATTCGATTCCTACCTACTCATTGTTTAACCTAACCAAACCTAACCTTACTCTTTTGTTTGTTCATCGCCATCAAACAACCACCGGTTTCCTGTTCCTTTTTGTCTTTTTGTCTCTGTTTCTTCTTCATGCTTCATCTCTGAGATTGTCTCTCCACCTCTAGCCGGCCATGCCTTCTAGGCGGCGCTATCACTACCAGGCGCGGCCTTCAAGGCCTTATGCGCTGGCTCAAGCAGCCGTGAGGTTGGTCGCTTGGATCACCAGCCTCGCCGCTATTCTGCTTCTCGCATACGTCTGCAAAGAATGGTCATCAAAGAGCCAGATTATTATCGCAGGAGCTGTAGGTGTACGTTGATCCTCTACCAACAAATATCTTTAATACAAGGCTGACGCGATGTAGTGTGCAATTGCAATGCTCAACGATAGCTGGGAGATTCTAGCCGTGACAGATTCTTCGTTTACGGTTCCCAGATTAGTCACATCGAGGAAAGTTCTTCACGACCTGTTCTCTCTGGCTCTCTGCGTGGGTGGTATCATTATGATGTGGGTATCCAACATCAACCTCTCATCCGACAAGAAGTCCAGTGACAGGAGGCAAGAACTATGGCTTATGGCTGCACTTTGGGCATTAATTGCAGTGGTGTAAGTTCCCCCCTCACGTATTTCCCTCCCGCAAGGGCATCTTATTGATGATGACACAGTGGCTGGAGATTAGTCTTTGCCGTCTGGGGTTGTGTAGACTGTACTGGTGACGCCAGGCGCGCCGCAGAGAGGAGACAGAGGCGGCGTGGAAGGCAAAATGATCCTTGGCGCCAGATGGGTATTCTTTGAGGATTTTTAACTGCATCTGCATTACATTACGACAACTTGAGTCGACGACAGCTTGGACGGAAACGAAGACTTCACTTACGAATCGACATATGCATTCATCAACGGCGTATTGAGCTTTGGGATTACGACTTTTCGATAAACATTTCTGGCGACTGCGACTTCTTGAATCAACGACGAGCCGATTAATTGGATTGGGAACATATGCATCGACCTCGCCGATACTAATCATGAGTTGCGTACTGGCTTGCAACAACCTCACCTACCTTCACATGGCTGGAGCCAGGGCCGTCCATACACCACCATCGCAAGCCTTTGGACTATGCTACTTTACTCTTACTCAACCTTTACTTCGCCACGTTAAGACCGACCTAGAGAAATTGGATTCGACTTTTCAATGCTGACACCCAAGTCGACCTATGATATGTATGGCTCGCCATCTTGGATTTGAAAAGAGCTTTCGATGAAGAGAACTTTGTTTGGACTTGATTATACGCAGATACTCCGGCACTCGGATAGGGAGAGTGCTTCCGAAAACAAAGATCCGAGAGTTATGAGTGCCGGGATTGATCCTAAACGTTGACACCATGAAATATCCATCAGGGCCGGCGCTCGCGTTTTGGAAGCTAAACTGAGCGACGGGAAGAATATTCTAAGAGCCATACGACCTTGAGCCATAGAGGGTCTTTAATTACGTCCGATTGATATTCTCGAAGAGTGGGCGGATTTATCTCGACGCATAGCTACAAAAGGCATATGGCATACAGAACATCTGCACAACCTGCTCCCAGTATACGGGTTGTTGTGTTAAACTCATTTGTTTACCGCTGTCCTTTTCGAACCCGGAATACCATCATTTATTTATATCGGTCCATTGTTTGGACTATCCAAAACCTGTGCCTCTATTGCTCATGTGAGAAGTCACCGAAATCGTGACTCCGCCTCAAGCGGCCCGTATCGACGTCTTATGGCTTTGGGTTTCAACAAAGTCTTTTCCCGGACATGATGACCAGAAAAATGTATAGATTATGTTGATGACCCAAGAGACCATCTGCTTGATGACCCAAGAGACCATCTGCTTGATGAAAGTGACAGGTATAGAATTCAAGATCGTCATTCTATACAGCCGTGGTAACTCTATCTGCTTATTTGTGCCTTACAGTTGCCCTCAAGAATGTCGTTAATCTAGAGAATGCTCTTCAATTTTCTGTTGGAAAAGGGTTTCCACCATTCAGCAATCACCCAATTGACTTCGCCATGAATTCAGAAGCAAGCAAAACGACCACCCCCGCCCCCCATGGGGATGCTATCCTCATGCGAACGATATCACACAACCCTAATGACGATGGAACCAAAGAGAGCCTTGGGCATAGACTCAGAAATCTTGCTCAAAGGGATCTGATTGCCAATAATACCATCTACCCAGAAGTCCGAGCTGTTGTCGAGAATACAGATGATCCGACACTTCCTGTGGGTACATCCAGAGCTTTCTTCCTGGGGACGATGTTTGTGCTGTTAGGAACTTCCATTGAACAATTCTTCTCCCTTCGAATACCGACTATCAGTCTGTCGACGTATATGGTACAACTGTTGTCTTTGCCTCTGGGCATGTTGTCGGCAAAAATGCCTACTAACGAAGGAATTTCGGATATTTTCTTGGGAGTTCTCTCTTAAACCTGGAACTTTTAGCCAACAGGAGCATGTCTTAATTGCAATCATTGCAAACGTCTCTTTTGGTGGTGGTGCTGTCGGTGTCTACATTGTGTCTATCATCCAAGTATTGAAGCTCGACACTTTTTATGGGGATAAGGTTCTCCTCAACAGCATCCCATGGCAGGTCATCATGCTACTATTAACACAATTCCTCTGGTATGGCTGTGCAGGCCTTACCCGTCGATTCCTTGTGTACCCATCATCCATGCTGTGGCCAAGGTCGTTGGCGAATATTGTCCTTACCAAAGCTATGTACAAAGATAACTGAAACCGAGAACAAATTGCAGACGGGTGGAGGGTATCGCGATACAAATTCTCTTGGATTTGTTTCATCGTCAAGTTGGTGTACTTCTGGATACCCAAATTTCTCTTCGAAGCTCTTGGGCTTTTCAACTGGCCGACCAGGATATCCCCTAGCAACATTACTCTCGCGCTCATCGCTGAATCTACGTGTGGTCTTCGTTTCAACCCATTACCCTCGATGGACTGGAATACTGCGACATATCTGGGTGATCCCATCGTCACTCCCTTCTTCACACTCGTGAATTACGCGGCTGGTATGGCCTTGATCGGCGTCATCGTTGCGCCATTGCTGTACTTCAACAATGTGTGGGACGCTGCTTATTTTCCATTAACAGCAACCTTGTTTATGACAACTTAGGCAGTCGATACAACGTTTCGCACATATTACTGACCAACTTCACCCTCAACGAAACCGCGTACCACGAGTACAGTGTTCCTCTCGTGACATCTACTCAAGTGACCAAGTATGCGATTGCCTTCATGCCATATGTTGCCACGCCTGTACACATGTGTCTTTGGCATCGCAAGGATATTATAAATGGTATACGAGCCTCTTGGAGGGGAAAATCACGAGATTACGAGCTTGACGATGTGCACAACCGCCTTATGTCTGCGTATTTAGAATGTCCTCATTGGTGGTACCTTGTCATCCTTGCTACGTCTTTCACGCTTGCCTGTATTTCGATGAGCGTGTGGCCTACTGGCATGCCTGTATGGGGGATTGTTCTAGCTCTGCTCTTCACCATAATGTTGCAAGTTCCGATTGGAATGCTTTTTGCAGTGACGAACATGGAGCTTTAAACAGGTACTCTAGCCATGGTGATCGGTGGCCATGTGCTAGAGGGTCAACATATACCCAACATGATCTTCAAGATGTTTAGTTACATGTCTACCCATCAGTCGATCAACTTTTCCTGTGATCTCAAACTTGCACACTATGCCAAGATTCCTCCTCGGTGGGCATTTGCTGCACAGGTTTATGCAACCCTCTTGGCTGGATTTATAGGGCCAGGTATGAATTACTGGTTACTTCAAACCGTCAAAGACGTGTAAGTTGCAGCAGAAAGATCGTTTCACTTGCCCTCGCACGCATTCCTATTTATGTCGTCGATAATGTGGGGAGTCGTCGGTCCACATCGCCGCTTTGAAATATAAGGGCCGTACCGTGCTTTCGCGTACACGATCCCGCTGGACGTCATGTTTGCTATCGTCGTGTAGTATATCGCGAAACGGTGACCCGATTCGTCTTGGCGCAACATCAACGCACCCATGCTCTTTGTAGGACCAAGAGCTGGGCTTCCTTCAACTGGAGCTACATGCAGGCCACAGTAGGTCTAGCATTCCTATTCAACTTCTTCATCAAGAGACGGTATACAACGTGGTGGGAGAAGTACGCGTACGTGCTGACGAGTTCTCTCAGCGCGGCTATCGGTATTTCAGGCGCCATCATGTACTTTCCGGTGCAGCATACGGGCGTCGTCCCGGACTGGTGGGTGAACAGGATGTCAATAGGCATTTGTTGAGGCTGATGGCAAGGCTGCCAGGTGCTCGAGGTTGCAGGTACCTGAAAAGGGTTACTTTGGCGTCGGTTTGACTGAAAGGTGTAGGCTAGTGAGTGGTGTGCGGTTCGTATAAGACAAGAATAGCAATATAGGACTGCGTGCATGAATTAGGATCAACAAGTTTGCCACGATCAACAATTGCCTCAGTAGATTTGGCTGGAAATAGCATATCATATCCTGTAACCCATTTATTCAGCCAGTTAACCGCGCGCGGATGATGAAACATGCGGCCGAATTGACGAACATGTCGCCACTGTTGAAGATATGTATAGCAACAAAGAACCAACAGCGAGAGAAAATCACCAATCACCAAGCCTCGAACAACAGGAACGCTTTGGCATCAGCACGGGGCCAAGAACAGGTAACGAAATAAATCGTCGATATACGCGCGGTCGTTTGTAAGCGGCCACCTGATGTTGGAGACTTTCTCAAATCACATACCCTAGAGTCGTCGCAAAGACCTTTCTGTCAAAATGACAACGCTTGCATCTTTTCCGAAGATTTGGTAGTCTAGCCAACAATGAGACCTATTATTAAACGATGTGACAATCTTAATTGAACAGACGGGTGGGAAGTCGGGAGCTGGGCGCGTAACGGAATGGAACCTTTGGTGAAGGAATCATCTCATCACGAAACAAAGAGGCAGCCGAGAAATTTGATTATACTATTAAAGATTAGAGTATAGTAATAAGGAATATGACGACGGTGATTTTTTGAGTAGGAGGAAATGAGGTATTATCAGTCCTTGAACTCGGGAATTGCTGCGCCTGCTCTACTGTGACTCTACTGTGGAGGAGGCAGTGAGCGAAACTAAACAAGGATCAAGGTCAAGGTCAAGGCTCTGCCTTACAGGGCTGGAAGACACTATGCCTCTTTTGTCAGTCCAACTAGGCCTTGACTTTCTGGCCCATTCCCATCTTTGTGTCCATTTTTCTCGAGGTACTCAGCCCTTTTACTCTGTCTGCTTCAACACCAAACATGCTTGTCACGACGATGCTTCCAAGTCACTGAAATTTCACTATGCATTAGAAAGTTGTACCAACTTGTGTAAGAAACTAAGAAATAAAAATGCTTAATTGGTTCTGAAGGAAGAGGCAGCCAAATACAAAACAGCATCCTTGTTTGGGGGCCGTCGGGGGCCATATCGGTCGGACTTGGGAAAAGCGACTCGGTTAAGAGACACCTTTCGGTACCGGTAGACCGTCGGACAAAGATCAAGTCACGAGAGGTAAAGTCCTCATTGTCCAGTAACGGTAATCATGAACCAATGATAGTTACTTGGTAAAACCGCAAGGCGACGACTTTTACTGTGCCGTACCTAGACTTTAGCTGGTCTGGTGCGGACAAGTATAGGTTGGAAAATGCAGAGACTTGGCTTCATAGGACTTGGCTTCACGAGAACCACAAAAATATTTTGGATCTTTGGTTGACTACCTGGGCAGGTTGACGTTTCATGTAGTTTGAGTTGGAAGCTATTCGAAAGATAGTTGACTTGGGAAGTGTAATTGCCGAGACCCTTTGATATGACGCACGGCGCGCCCTTGATGTATAATTACAGTCATAGCTTTTGTCGTTTATCGTTGGATCAACGGCTATTAAACTTGCATCATTTGTGTAAGTCAACTGTGCGTTCCCGTTGGTTCATGCTTCAAGCCATCCTGTACGATGAGAGAGAGGGAGACTACGTACAGTAGTTCCCGCTTTCGGGAAGAAATGCATGTCAAAAAGGAAGAGGCATCCAGTCGATCCTTGATGACGATCTGAGTGTTTGGTTTGGGTTCTGTAAGAAATGCAATTAATTAATGCGAGGCTGAACCACTCTGTCTGTTTGTAGAGAATTATCCTGGAATGTTTTTAAGGCTGAGTGGAGACTAGACTAGAGAAAGAAGACTGACCAAAGATCCAAGCCTCGATTGCACTGCCCTACAAGGGGTACCCTGTCTCTTTTGCAGACCATTTAGAAAAGCACTTGCATTTGAATACTACTTTCTCGTTGGCTAGAGATTAGTTCGTGTCCTTAACAAGGTATTCTGTACGTGCTGGGCTGTAGGGTTTAGCGCTGGTTAGATGGAAAGCAGGGGGACTGACGAGAGAGAAAGTAAAAGTCCTTGATGACTCAATGCCGATGGTGAGTGAGTTGATCCCATGATGCAGTAGAGAGAGAAGATGGAACAATGCTCTCACCGAGCCGAAGGATTTTCGTGGTACAGTATGCGACTCTTCGGGACCTGACTTAAGGAATTCGTAGTACCAACGTCTATTCTCGACTCTGTTTCAACCATGGCCGCGCGTTGTAAATGCCATTGTAGTCCTAGGTTAGGTATTATTCTCTCACCGAGGAGTCTATTGCTTTCTGTGAATATTCGTTTTCATGTCAACTTTAGTCTTGTCACTTCTCGTCCGTGACCTTATTTCGATACCCGTCCTTCCTCCCCCTTGTCTCTTTTTTTCTTCTCGATCCCACTAACAAAACAACTGAGCCTCAACTAATGGAACCGGTGATTTATGATAGGTAGGTATTCTATCTTGGAAAGCTGTCAGGGCAGAGAGAGAAAGAGAGAAAGAGAGAACGGTGGGGTCAGTCAGTGGCTGAGAATGCCCTGGCTAGCCTGGGAGTCATCGGCATGGGTGGATTTCTTTTAGTGGAGGGTGTAGGGGTTTGTTAGTGGCCGCACACGGTAGGCAGAAACGGCCTTTCTCCACCAAGGCTGCCTTTGAGCGACCCAAGTCCAAGTCCAAGCCTCTGGGAGGGAACACCACCATTAAGAGTACCTAGTCTAGTACACTACACTACACTACAGTAAGTACCCTGGCTACCTACATAGGTAGGACTATATATCGCGAACCATTTTGCGAACCAGACATACATTACCTTACTTTAGTACCTAACTACACACTCTCACACCAGGCAACAATAACTACATTTTCCACTTGCAATTTTTATCTACTGTACTGTGCTATCTAGACTAGTTTAGTCCCCCCAGGCATCCAAAGCAAGTCATTCTCGGTAGTACCTGGCTGGCTGGCTTACTTACACACATTCCACTACCTACGGGCTCGCTTTCAAACTACCCTCCATTATCAACCCTCTTTCTATATAACATCCACCACCTGCACTTCTTCTCAACAACCAAACAAACAACTCAATTCATCTCAACCAACAATCACTACAAAGACTACTCTACTCTACTCTACTCTACTCTACCAAGCTGTCGTCTCAACAGTCACCACTCATCATTGACAACATCATCTACAACAATCGTCGTCGCCGCAACTCAAACATAACATCACCACCTGAGCAGACACAACTCACTCAAAGAAACTATCGTCTGCCTCCGGTCATCATCCAAGAGGACCCCCCTCTGCGCAATCAGCGTCTTCAACCTCAAAACACCGACACAATGTGCACCACAAACATCTACACTTACGTCTACCCTGACGGACGTCGCGAGCAGTACTCTCAACCGGCCTTTTGCACCAACTCTCGCCATGGTCAGGTCTGCTCTGCAAACTTCCTCTTTGAGCATCCCATCCAATACGTGAATTACGATGGCTCCTCTTACTATCCTACACAACTGCCTCCTACTCCCCAGTACAGCCCTGCTCCCTCAACACCATCGGGCTCGTACCGCTCAGGAGACGAATCAGACCGTTCCTACACCAGCTCCAACAGCAAGAAGGAGCGCTCTTCCGGTATCTACGTCAACGGCCAAAAGGTTCTTGACTTGAACCGCAAACGCCGATCTTCAAGAAGCGAGAAGCGTGTTGTCGTAGTCGACAACCCTACTACTCCTCGCACTCCTCCTCAACAATGGTCTGCTCCTCACACTGCACCTGCTTCTCCCGTTGCCAACACATACATGGTCGACTCTTCTCGGGACCCCAACCACCGACGGCCTGTCATCGTTGATGAGCGAACTTTGGATCCCAACCAGCGCCGCGTCCAAATTGAGGTCGTCGACAACACACACCACCGCTCCAAGCACCACCGTCACAGCTCCAAGGACAGCCGACACTCCAACGAAGACGATGAGAAGCGACGCCGTCGCCAGGAAGAGAAGCGCCAGCAGGAGCAAGAAGAGCGTCGCCGTCTTCGCATCGCTGCAGCCAACGCCGAGATCGCCAGCCGTCCAGTTGCCCGTGCCCCAGCTCCTCCCAAGCGCTCTGCCACCTACAAGCGTCCCTCAGTTGAGATCCCCGTTGATAGCATGCGACGCTTGAGCTTTGAAGAGGAGCGCCGTGACGACAAGGCCCGCCGCATTGCACGCCGCGAGGAGAAGAAGGAGGAAGAGGCTCAACGTGAGCGTCTTCGCCAGCGCATGCAACCCCAGCGACGAAAGTCGGAGCTCTATGAGCCAGTAGTGTACCGCTACGAATAAGCGATGAATGTTTTCTGTACTTGTGTTTTTTCTTTTCTTTTGGTCTTGTATCACTTTGAATCTGTTTCTATATGGGAAACTTTTTGTTTTTTACTCAAGCGAATGGGAAGTTTAGCGATTTGATTTTTATTTGGATAGAATTGAGGAACATTTTTGTATAGTTAAGTTATTGGGAATTATTGGATACCAGCACAAGCGAAAGAAGCCAGTTTTTAAAGGACTACAGGACACTAGCTAGATACAAGACACAAAACAAGAAAAAAAAAAAAGAGGAATCCGGATGGATTTTATTATCAATATTCTGTTTCTTCAATCAGTGACTTGGATGTGAGCGAGACTGCTTAGATTTGAATGTGAAGTATTAGTTATAGCTTCAAGGATAAGAGAACCTCGAGTTCAAGAAGATGACCGGTGGCTTAAGCTGGCTTAAACTAAAGCAGGTACGGAAAAAGACATCAAATGAGCGGAAAAAGAAAATTTCACCATGTCTCATGACTCTTCAGATTGGTAGAGTGTGTAAGTGAGAAAGGGCTGCACACTGAGACATTCGCAATCGCACTTTGAGATGGAACGAATTACAAATCTCATTATTCCGGTCCCGGAGCCTCGGCAATAAAGAAAGTGTAAAAAAGATGATCTGCTACATGCATGCATGTTGTGAATCAGAAAAAAAGAAACAGGCAGGGATTATGAACCAAAGTTCCCTTTTTGGTGGATGGGTGGTATTGAAGTGGAGTAAAAACACCATGATTCGAAAGATGGGGTCGTTTTGGGACTTTGGTAGAGCTTCAATTGAGATGCCTCGTATTTGAAGAAGAGGTCTAATGCGATAATGTTTTGTGGTTTACGAGAATTGATATGAAGAGGAATAAGTTACGTTGAGCGATGGGTATGCTACTTTGGGATAAACGATTGAATATCATGCCCATCAAACTGAGGTGTAAATACGATGGAGAGGAATCATGATTAAGAAAGCATTGGAATTCCTATCTCGTCACGATATGTGTGAGTAGGTAGTTGAAACTCCCTCCGAATCTAGTGGAGGTCTGTCTGTTATCGCCTTGTCTGCCTAATTGACCCCGCTTGTGAGTGATGATGTGCCGATCGAGAACTTTACCCGTTGGAGGGGTCTTGTGATGCAGACACCCGAATCTCAAGGCACCCGTGGGAAAAGGGTAGTTTTATTTCATATCTGTCCGAATACATACGGAACTCCGGTGCGGGGGAGAATATGGATGTACTTTGTTGAACTTGGGAATTTTATGGCTTGATGTTGTGAGTCACTGATGGAGGATATTGATACTGTTTTTGGTAATGGCCGATTGATGTAAGTCAGTGAGAAGTGCCGAATTGTGAAGTTATTTGACGGAAAGATTGATGGGTAATAGATTCGAAATAGATAATGACAGACTAGTAGACTATCATACGAATGTTAAGTAAAGGCGGGCATGTTGAAGCCAGGCCATTTCAAGGAGCAGTGTTGAACATGCATACACCTCTGCATCAAAATGGTGTTGAAGCCATTTCAAGCCATGTTGAATCCCATCTCTCCAAAGGTAACAAGAAAAGTTACACACTCGATTCAATCTAATAGTCACTTCCACGACTAACAACCTCCTTACCCCCTTCCCTCAACAGAATCGTCTACAACAATCAGCAACTGACACCGTTTCACTTTGGAACCAAACTTACATGCTCAAACTGCGCAGAGTAAGAACCTTTGATATCAGCAAGCGGTTCATACGCCTCGAGAATACCATGCGAAACCAACGAGTTCAGCTAGTCATGCCAGTCAGTACCTTCTGTTTTTGGGGAGCGAGAATGGTGCTTACACCAGCTAGATATCGATCCAGGCCAAGACGGTCGAGGTAGCGACGGCAAAACACAATGGTACCGAATTGCTCCCTGATCACCTTGTGCAACTTATTTGCTGTTGCGAAAGGGAGTTTGACTTGCTTTGGCGCATCGTGTTGGAGACCGTAGCCGTAGATGCCGACCTTTACTTGGTTAGCAACGATGATATAGCACAATGTCACAGAGTGTATATCGATCACTTACATCATCATATAGCTTTCCAGTACCGGTTGTTCCAAACGTCTCGATGGCAAACACCTCACCCTCCTCCATCTTAGTCTGATCCCGATTCTTAATAAACGGGATCGACTTTCCACCGTGGATTTGGTAGTGCTTGATGTTATGCGCCGAGATGTTACGGACCGGTTTAACAGGGTATGTCTTTCCGTTGATTTCAACTTCGTAGCTTTCCATAGCTTCTTGGATAGCTGCGCTGACGTCGCAGATACGAACGTCAATTCCAGAGGCCTGCAAGTCAGATATATTTCTTCCTACAAGTGGATCCGTACACACCTTTATACCACTGTTTGTAGCATCTTTGACCGCAGCCAGAAGATTGTCATACATGGGATCAAAAGACATGGTGAACGCGCTGTCCACTATCCATCCGTTGATCTGCACGCCGAAATCGACTTTCATGACATCTTCATACTTAAGAACGACGTCTTTCTGACCGGGATTAGGCGTGTAATGCGCTGTCTCGTGGTTCAGACAAAGACCTGTCGGGAAGCCCATTCCGGACTTGATGTTGTCACCAGGTTCAATTCCCTGATTTCCTAGAAGTGCACGCACGCCATCCTCAATACCATTGGCAATTTCGTTCAGCGTGTGGCCGGGCTTGACGTTCTCTTGAGTCCACTGACGAACTTGACGGTGTACCTCTGCCGCTTTGCGATAATCGTTCAGAAAAGCAGGGTCCTCAAGCTGTCTACGGCCCTTGTAGCGAACTTCCTGGGCTGTAGTACGCGCCGTGTTATATTCCTGAAGTTCGCCAACAGGAAAATCTTTGTTGGCAAAGAGCTCACTCAGGGGAACCCTGGGAGGAGAAGATTGCTGGGTAGCAGTCTTCTTCTTCTTCTTTGGCTTTCTCTTTTTCTTCTTCTTACCGTTGGAATCTGCTGTTAACGGTCCGGCGGCAGCAGCATCATCATCGTCGTCGTCGTCGTCGCCCCCTTCATCCCCAAGACTACCGTCCCCATCGCGGGCGAAGTGCGCACCGCGTGGCTCTCCACCTGTGGAGGATGGCTTGGATGAGAGTGGTCCATGGCCTGGAATATGTGAGCGTTGTGATACACAGAGACACTATGAGATTTGTGTACCATTTCCTCCATTATATTCGTCTTCAGATGTCTTGGCGCCCATTTCGACATGAACGCTGTTTGAATTAGGAATGTTTGGATGAGGAATAAAATGAGATGATGTGACGATTCATGGTGAGGTGTAAGTCGGGGTAGGCGGTTAACTACGGCAGAAACAAACAAGGCAATCCTACGCATGCAGCTACATAGTAGGTAAGCACTAATATGAGACAGACTCCATTGAAGGATGTACGGAGGTTCTTTATTGTTCTGAAGCTCGAATGTCTTGTCCAGACCTTTGAAGGTAGGTACGTCAATCTCCGAACTGACCCAAGACACGACTCATGATTGACTCGGTCACTACTTATGACTATAAGCTACTAACTAATCTAGAAGTTTGCGTTTTATTCCAGAAAGTATTGATGGGTCCTTTGGGCGGGTCTTGATGGATCACATGTAGCACCCACTATAGCTTCGTAAAAGCCTCGAGGACCCTTATTTTTACGAGTCAAGTAGCCTTGGCAGATCACCTTTGCCCATTTTTGTCAAGATTCCGATTCTTCAAGTCTCGTGTAGCATCGAATAATATGTCTTTATCAAAAATCGGGTATAAATTCATGACAACTCCACCATATATGCCCATCATCCCACTCAATGCCACGCCTAGACTGAATAACAATGCATAACCAAGTACTGTGCTCAGTCAAATACCGAGACTATATGCATGCCCAAAAAGAAGAAGAGAAATAACATGCCCCCCATACAATATGCCCCAAACCAGATTTATGTAACGTTACAAGTGAGCCAACTCGTCTTTATGCTGCTGGCTGAGCTTCACCGCGTGGCCGCGGCTTCAAAGTTAATATAGGGACATCAGCGTTATCGTAGCGATAACGGGATGTCTTCTCTTTCAATAGTTCATAATGCTTCTGTAATCGGCTCTCGCCAACAACTAGCTCAAAACCAACGAGGAAACAGAAGCTTATCTCCAGCCTAGCCAATTCTGCTTCACTCACGCCACCAACCTTGGCCATCTTAGCATGAGGATAAGACAAATCTTCAAGAGCTTTCATCGCTACTCGAAGACCAGCCAGGACCAAACGGTGGGCGTTGCGTCGGGTGACAGGAATAGCTCGTTCCTCAACAGCTAATCGGTGTATATACAGCGATGTCGCAAGGTATACTGCAGTGCTCATTGGGCAGAATTGGTGTAAACGTTGAAGATATTGGTTGATAGTAATTGGAGGCTCATTTTTGCTGTAGAATTTGCGCGTGATGGCGCTATGTTGTAGGTTTACCGGCTGAGAATCGGCTCCAACAACGACATATGGTTCTGACTGAGGAGGTGGCGACATCAGGCCTGGATGAGGCTTCAATCGCACGCCATCAATATCGTCTGGTTCTTGGGGTTCAGGCCTCGACTCTTTGGCAGCCAATTTCTTAGCTTCAAGTTCAGCTTGCTTCCTTAATCTTGCCAAACTTCTGTCCGAGTAAGATCGCACGATGTTCTCCTTCTCAGCCTGCATTCCACTCATATGCGGTACGGTAGGAGACTTTGGAGGTGGTGTCGGAGGAACATCACCAGTTATTCTAACAAGAACTTCAACACCAGCGCTTAGCAAAGCGAGGGCTTCTGAGGGTGCCATCTCGAAGAGGCCATGATCGGCAACGGATTTCGGTGCGGAGGGGTCGACGATCAATCGGGGATCTGCTGATGGCACCGGAGGAGGTGGTGGTCGATCGGTCATGGTGTCTGGGTGTCGCAGAGGAATCGTGCCGGGTTGAGCCTCGGTTGTTACAGTCTGATAAGACATGGCTTGGTATGTTGTTATTGTTGTAAAAGCCTGTCGTTTCGGTCGTTGGTCAAGATACAGAGCTATTGTCGCGTCTCAATCTTTTAAGGCGCTGAACAAGATCCGGTTCGACACCTTTCATGATCCTTCGTTGATCGAGATGTGAGCGACAGAAAGAAAAACACGAGAAGCAAGATTTTTTCTGATCGTGGGCTAGTCCTAGTTTTTGTTGTTGCTTCGGGCGTTAAGACGAGCGCAAACTTGCGACCTCGAAGTGGGACGAGAATGGTGAAGTGGGCCTTTAGATCTAGACGTGGGACCCTTAAACTGAACTGGAGGAGTGCCGAGTAAGGTATGTAAGAACCAGAACGGGGTCCGTGATGGCGGGTTTTATATCGATGTCAGGTATGGAAATCGTATCGTATCGCAACGGTCGAGTGGAAGACGAGACGATACAAGCCGGACCGACTACTTTAGCGTGTCGAAGAAATGAAATGAGCTGGGGTGAAATGTCCGAGATGAGTCGGTCATGAGAGAAGAGACACAATCAGTGGATGTTGTCTGTTGCCGAAAGAAGATGAACAAGAACAAAACATGGAAGTCAAGGATCACAGCATTATGAATGGCGAGATTAAAAGTTTTTAAGGTGATGAAGTGATTTCTTTGCTTTTGTATTCAAGTAATGCAATGCATTGAATCGGAATGATTGTAACCATCAGCGGCTGCCCAACCTCAGAGAAGGCACATGCCCGCCCGCACTTGCAGTCTTGCATCTGCCTGCCTGCGTATGCGTATGCGTCTGCGTCTGCACCTGCCGCCCGTCTTTCAGGTCAATGTGCGCCTGCTCCTTCCTTCCCGAATTTCCCCTCCCGAGCTTTGAGCTTTTATTTTTCTGTCACGAGCACGTGGTGCGGGGGAGACTTAGATGAGATGTGATGAGTGTAGGTACCTACACTAATATTAAGCAGGTAATGTTTATCGTTGTCGATGAGAATTGGTGGGAAAAGGTCTCTTAGGAAACAAGACTCAAGCCCATCGTTCTCAGTCATTTATGCTCTAGCCCTTGAGTGGAATATAAAAATCACAGCCCTGTCGAGATTAGTCCATGTGAAAGATCTCAAATCAAAAGGCTGAAGAATAATGGTGTTATTCAACGGCAGACTCCGAAAAATGAGGAGTAATAACTAATCGTATTTAATTTATCCTGGTCCAGTAGACATTTACGGATACGGATATACAGTCAGTAGTCTAGAACAAAGGAAAGCCTGAAATGGTTCAAATTGACATCCTGCACAAGAGAAAAGAGCCGCAAGAGATGATGATCTTCCCTGCCAAGACTCCATTTAGGCGTCGTCGTCTGATGTTTGTTTTTTTCCCGGCGTCTAAAAACGCGGCCCAAGTTCTAATGCGGGCACCCCGGATTTGTGTCTCCCATGACTTGAGCTTTCTAGGTATTGAATCCTGCTGACCTTGGAGGTGCATAGATAGAACGAAAAACACCATTTACTTTCTGCAGTTACGCGCTCGTTCTTCTTTGCCACGTTTCCTCTTTTCGCTCTTCTTCAGCTAAATAATTGGGACTTACTTATCAGCTGCCATTTGGTGGCGATGGAGGCGAATGAATCAACCACTGACTTGTATGTACTTACTCGTACTGGCTAAAGCGAATGCGGCTTTGTGGGAACAAAGTCCGTTAGATTGGCCTTATCAACTCCTTTATCGAGACTCAACGCGGGTTTCAGACCCTGGATAGCATCGGAATTTAGGGCCGGGTATTCTAATTCCTGTCTTGTCGCATTGAGGATCTGCCAAGTCAGTCTTGGATTCTTGTGTCGGCTGATCAATTTGACAGGGGACCAGCGAGACATTAGGCTTTGCATGAAACATCTAGATGCCCAGCCGGATATTCAGGACTTGTGATGCCGAACTAAACTATTGAATTAAACTATGCCATCCCAATGCAGCCATAAATGCTAACCTGACAAAACAATAACAATGGCATTCAGCCTCAAGGTCTAGAACCTACACATTATTCTATCTAATTCATTAATCTGCACTTTAGCAGTCGGGCGCGACCTTGCAGTCCACAACCGCTGTTTGTCCTGCTTGAACCTTGGCGATGGCTTCCTTGAGCACGCTTTCCAACTCTGAAGCCTTGTCAACCCTCGCAGCATGGATGTCTCCACCTGCAGCAGCCTTGGCGATACCGGCATAGTCAGGCACAGGGTCGAAAGAGATGTTGATCTCTTCGTTAGTAGCCTTGGAGCCTAGACCATCGGGGTGAACCAGTAGAAGAGATCTGCGAGGAGCGTTCCAGCCTGTATTTGTTAGCGATGTGTCTCTGGGGCCTATGTTTTGGGAAATTGAGACACTTACCCTTGTTGTTAAGCACGATAGTCAGCACTGGAATCTTGTACCGTCTTGAAATCCAGTATACGCTTCCAGGCACGGTAAAGAGATATGTTCCATCTCCAACAATTTGTACAACAAATTTGCCCTTGTTCGTTCCACCGTTCTCAGCATCCGTCGCGAGTTTAATACCCAGCGCACCACCACCAGACCAACCGAGACCACCCCCACCACAGTTGATCCATGATCCGGGAATCGTGGGCTGCACATTATCGTGAACAAATCCAGTATTGGTGACAGCTTCAATGGCCCAGATTGTATCTTCAGGACAGAGGTCTTTGAGCTTCTTGCTTAGATGTCCTGTACCGAAG
The DNA here is from genome assembly GCA_014898915.1 of Fusarium chlamydosporum. Lineage (NCBI taxonomy): Eukaryota > Fungi > Ascomycota > Sordariomycetes > Hypocreales > Nectriaceae > Fusarium > Fusarium chlamydosporum. The sequence goes on from JAAVUD010000125.1 coordinate 20,447, forward strand.
CTGCCATCCGCAAGAGGCTCAGCGCCCTTGGCAATAGTCGCCAACTTGTTCTCATGAATTTCGGCACGCTCTTTCTCCGCCTCTGCTGCATTGGACTGGAGCTTGCTAGCGAATTCCTTCTTGTCCAGGGCTTGGGAGATTTGCTCTACTGCTGTCAATGCATCAGCCTTGTAGCGCGCGTCAGCCTGGATGTAGTGAGTAGGCATTTGTTGCTTCAGGGGGTCGACATCAATGTGGAAGATCTTTGCATCTTCTCTAGGCTTGCAACGGGTTTGAACCCAGGGGACATCACAATCCAAGACGATAATTGTGTCAGCCGTAGTCACAGCGTCGTCGACGCCAAACTTAAGACCCAACCAGGCAGGATGATCTGCTGGGAAGCACATATCACAACCACCTGTATCCAGAACCCTCAATCCCTTGACCTTGTCCGCCAACTCCACAAGCGCAGCAGGAATCTTGTGGTTTCGTCCACTGTATCCTGTAACCAGAAGGGGAGCCTTTGCACCGGCTAAAGCTTCAGAGATCTTGTCCACGGCACTCGTGGGAAGTCCACCGAGCTCAACTGGCTCCCAGTGCTCTTGCTTAAGGGAGTAGGGCTTCAGATCAGCCTCGAGGATTTCTCGTGCACTGCAAAGATACACAGGGCCTTGAGGATCTGATGTAGCGAATTGCAGGGCTCGGTTGACCATTTGCTTAACGTTGGCTCCTGTCTTGATCTCTCCCGTGTATCGACAATATTGCGAGATGATTTGTTTCTGGTCCGGTACATCTTGGATCCAGTGAATGTACTCTGTACGGCTTCCACGGTGCTCTCCTTCTTGAGTGAATGGTGATAGACCAGCAAATACCAACACCGGGGCTCGACCTGTAGAAGCGTTGTGGACAGCTGCTCCGAGACCTTGGGTACCAACATCAACGTGCACGATAACACATTGAGGTTTGCCAGTCAATCTGGCATAACCATCAGCCATGGACATGGCCACCATCTAATGCCCGTCAGTTTTGTACACCAGACACGAAACCCAGGACGTACCTCGTTAGGACATGTGATGATCTTGGGGAACTTGCCCTTCTTCTCACGCTGTCCCTTTACCATAGCCTCAATGATACTAGGATGGTCTGTTCCTAGGTTGACGAAGCAGTGTGTGATGCCTGCATCCCAGATAGCTTCAAAGAAGGCAAAAGATGCTGTGTACATGTCTTCACTTCCGGTTGAGTATGGACGGGCCATGATTGCCGTAGGTGAGACATTGTGAATTGCCGTTGAGCTCTTTGGTGTTGACAAAGATAATGAGGAAGTTCTTCCATCTTTTTGAGAAATGGCTGAGGCAACAGCAGCACTTTGGTATCTACGCACTGAAGACTGAAGTTGTCCAGGGCGATACCTTGAAAGGCCTGAGGCGGCCAGCCTTGAGCGTTGTAGCAATGTCATATTGACTGTATATTCTGCATTTCGTCAGTATGGACAAGTCTGTGAACAATGGGACCTATTAGGGTTGGTTGGCAATGGACTACAGTATAAGTGATACCTAAAGAATGACCACACCCAAGTATCCTTACCTTGTATAAAACGTATGAACCTCAAGCCAATCAACTTTCAAGATGCTCCAGACACGAAGATGGTGTATAGAGATTGATGTAGCTGTAGTTATGATTGTGATAAACAGAGAAACCAAAACAAGAACAAGCTTCCAAGCCCGGGTTTTGTTGCCCGCCCCTCCCCAGCAGAAACAAGCCCCTTACATGGACAATTCAGTCTATCACGAACCCCATCAAAACGCCCTTTGTTGTGTCAAGCGGGTCTATCGTCAAATGCCGTGTCTGGCCGTAGATATCACGCGCAAGTGTTACAAGTCTTGGTCTGAGTTACGGTGACAAGATAGTGCGGGGTTGAGGGGGGGAGGCTAATGTCAAACTGTGGAAATAGGGCGTTTTTGACAAGGTTTCTGTTATCCGTCTTAGATTAATACAATGGGTGTTGCTTTACAAGGTTCCTGTGAGTATTGATATTGAAAGAAAGATAGGCTTTGTTTTATTGACATTAATACGTTGACCACTCATGTCTCGGCTGACATGTTGTCAACTATTTATTGTACTACCATCTATCTGTGCTGTTACCCCAGATTTTGATCATGGACTCCCCACTGTTAGTTTATGCCAGAAGCTTTGAATACGCGGGGAAACGATGGCACTAGAAAGCCGAAGCGGGTCGCTATCGATGATGTACGTGATAATGGATAGCTCGTGACAATACAGATATCGGTGAGCAAGGTAGCAAATTGCAGTTGATAAGGACTGCTGTGTACTTCTAAGAGCAATCTTAGGCAACCCCGGCCTTCATCGGCACCAACACGGCATCCATCGGAGCCGTGCTTGACAATCTCATTCCTCATTCGTCCGGCATGTCATCTCGTGACGGTTCCTTTAATTACACCAATTCCGCCTTATTTGGCCGGCTCAACACTCTGCGGATTGCTAAAGACATCAGCTGGATCCCACACCTTCTTCAACTCTTGTAGTCGTGGTAGATTGTCCGCCCAGTAAAGCTTTTGCGCCGTCTTTCGGTCCGCCCAAGCATCAATGTACCCGGCGTAAGTGGAGTGAGCGCCTGGAGCCGACCGCTGGATCCGCTCATGAATTCCGTCCAAAAGGTTCCGTGTCGCTGCCGACACTTTCCCCACTCCGATGCCGTAGGATTGATACATAATGACACTGTTTCTGTGAGGGTATGCAGTTGCATTGGCAGGTGTATCCATCATTGCGCCACCCTCGGAATTGAAGATAATTGTGATTGGTGCCGACCCCCTGCGATTTTCTTCGAGGTATTTGAATAAGTCAGTGACAGCAGAATCACTGAGTAAGTCGTGCTCGCTGAGGGACAATGATTTGCCATAAAAGGCTGTCGGTACACTGCCCAAAGCACAACCCGTTGTCTCTGCTTCGTGCAACAGAAGACCCGCCCAATCTGTAATCCATACAGCGCCGTTGTTGGTTCCAGGAAGTCGATCAGGAATGCCGGTAGCTCGGTACTGAGTCTGTGTGCCAAAGAAAGTCCCAGTGATGAGTGCACCCAAGGGCTGAACAACGAAGAGACTCGAGAAACGACGATCCATGTTTGGATCTCCTACTAATGCCTGCCACTGTTTGTATAGTTCTGCCGTCTCGGTTTGTGATTTGAATGCAATGCTGTAGCTGTATTGGACGACACGACCGGGTTCTGGGTGAGTCTTCACCAAGAACTTGGTTACGATGCCGAAGCTCGCGCCGGCACCGCGCAAAGCCCAGAAGAGGCCCGAATTTTTGGTATAGCTAGCCCGTTGTACAGTGCCGTCTGCAGTAACCACTTCCATTTCGAGGAGGTGATCAAGAGCGCTTCCCCACTGGCGAGATATTGGTCCAAGACCGCCCTGTGAAGGTATCAGAGATAGACAAAAGCCCAAGCAACATACTTACAACTGTCAGATGCCCTCCAGTGCCAACTTCTGGACATGTTCCATGAGCGATTGCTCGCCTCCCATTCGCGTGTAAATGTTCGTCCAGTTCACCCAAGTTCAAGCCTGAGCCGAACGAAGCATACCATGTCTTGTTGTCCATATGGAAATCGTTGAAGTTGGCCATGTCAATAGACACGGCTCCATTTGCCCCTCCTAGGCCATAGTTTCTAATTAATCAGCTCTGCTACACTATCCTCAGGGATTCATACCCGTAGGAGTGACCTCCGGACTTTGCCTGCACCTTGAGCCCACTCTTCTTCGTACACTTGACAGCCTCTGCAACTTCGATGGTGGTTTGAGGTCGTATTATAGCGGATGGGACGACTGGAAATTCTAGGTTGAACGGCTTCGCCCACCAAGCAAAAAGCGGATCGGTAGGATACGTGACACAGGCGCTGCGGTTGTCGCAGATGCTGTCGAGACAGGCGCGGATGGGGGTACTGCTGCCGTGGCCCATCGTGATAGTAGTAGAATACAGTAGCGTCAATACTGATGAGGATATCTTGTAAGGTAATGAAGTGCATCTACACAAGACAGATATGAAGATTGTAGGTCTTATTAGGATGTTAAAGATGGACTGTTATTCACCGATATCGCACAAGAGCACTGCTCCTTCCTTTGTGGGAGAGTGGTACATTAGGAAACAAACAGTGAGGTGTTGCAGGAAGTCGTGACCTACTATCAGGCAGGCAACGGCCCCTAGGTAAAACAGGATCCTCCGTTTGTATGCACCTCAATGGTCACATCTCGCTCTCTTGGTATACTCATAGCGTGGTGATGTTTGCGGTGTATGGAAAGGAGCTTGACGTTCAATAGCATAAGAGACGAAATACCCTGGTAAACTCTTCTACTTTGGGCTATGACTTTCCTAAGACACTTTATATCTTTAGTCTACCCTAAAAGAGAACCAAGACTGATGTCGCCAGTTTATCCTTTCAGACATCCTTCTTGTCCTTCTTGTCCTTGTCGGCGAACTTGTATCTAACGATATCAGGGAGAGGTTCACCATCGTCAAGGTGTCCGGTCACGGTCCGCTGTGAAGCAGCGACGGAAACAGCGCGTGATCCAGTGACGGTTGTCTGCAAGTCATTGCGCTGTGTTTCAGTGCGCTGAGAGTCGGTGACCTGTGATCCAGTGCCGGTCATCTGGGAGTCCGGGGTTTCCTGACTTTCCTTCGCATCATCCTGATCATCGCCTTCATCATAAACCCCTGCATGTTCGGCATCGAGTCTCTTATGCATCTCATCGATTTGGGCATCTTGGAACTTATCCATAGTCATACCGCTGGCCCTAAGACAGTTAGGAACAGTTGGTCTATACGACTCGACTAACAAGGCAAATAACTCACAAGATCTTCTGGACCTCTCTATCGATGCGGGTCTTATCCTGGCGAGCCATGTTCAGAATGTTGTTTGCATCATTGAGCAGCTTTCTAAGGTGCTCTTTCTCGGTGTCGGTCAAGTTCTGTAAAGCGCTCATTTCGGTATAAAGACGAACAGCTGCCAGAGCATGGTCCACGTAGTTGTAGGACGACATGGCAAGGAGGAGATGCATACCCGCCTGGTGAAAAGGTCCGAGACGAGGCTCGAGAAGGAGCTCTGCAGCTTCACTCTCTGCTTCTTCGCGCTTGTCATCGTAGCAAAGTGACCAGGCGCGTCGAAATCGCAGGTCGAAAGTAGCTGCACAAAGTTAACATCGATTTGCAAATGAAGCTGTGATTCGTTGTCAAAGCGCTTCGTGGTTCTCTGCTGAGAACATTCAACTTACCAGAAAGAGGGCTCAAGTTATTACTATCTTGATAGGTGTCGTTCAAGAAATCGCAAGTGTCAGATGTTATAAAGGATCGGTGAGAGGTGGGTAGGTAGGTAGGTTGCAAAGGTAAAGCGATCTCGACGTTTATCTACCAATGTATGCCTCACGAAAGTCTTACCACGTGTACAAGTAGGTAGGTAGGTAGGTAGGCGGATGCAGCGACGTTCGATATGTGAAAAATGTGGATGGGGAGGAAGGGGAGGCCTGACTCGATAGGTACCTAGACACAGTGACGGAAGGCGACTTGCGCAAGGCGGCAGGTAGCAGGCAGTGTCGCCCGAGAAGCCTCAGGCCTAAATTTATTCGGCCGGGTTGAAAACACTGCATTCTCCAATTTGATGATCTTACATGGGTACCTATGGATAATAGCATTTATCCCCGGGCAGTTACGTCGGTGACATGAGGATTCGGGAGGGTATCAAGGATGAATGTTTACTAAACTGTTTCCGTAGATGTACTTGCTAAAAGCTTCCATTGACATTTTGATCAGGTTTGTATTGTATAGACAACTTGTGAAAGAAAAAAACAAGTTCTATCATTTGCCTCCTAGGTTGGGTGTTTGAATTTGCTCGTAGTCACTCTGTCATGAAAACACCATGTCTACTTCCTATGCTCCTTCCCAGAACAACACAGGATCTAGTGCAGGTTGCTTTGATGGTTAGTATCAACGAGCTTCCTTACTGTCCATTAGCGGAACTTAGATCAATGATATTGGTTTTTTTACTACGTCTACATTCAAGAGACTTGTTGACACATATGTGATTAGGGTGTACACCTTTAATATCAACTTCTAAAGATATGCTGCTTGTAGTAATGTATACCTATCGACCTAAGCCGAAGGGAGTGGTAGTATTCAAGGTCCGTGCTGCACAGGATGTAGCATGCGCCGGGCAAATCCTTGCAAACGAATACTTGGACCGAATCTCGCGAAACCTAAAGCCTAACGCTATGCGAAGAGAGTGATCTCTTATGCGTCAGGTCTGACTTGCATATGCAGAAGCAAAGATCCGCTGTTATCACCACCGCGCTTCTGGAACTGCATATGCAAAACAGCACATGCGGCCCCGGAAGCCTTCCGAGATCTAGATCATTCATTTCTGCGGGGTGGTCAGGACGTCATGTGAAATCCAGCCAATCCCCTAGAATGTTGTACACTATCGATGGCAAGATATGTGTCGATTCTTTGCTAGATCCCTTTTCTTTTGCATCTTATACGCAAGGAAGACGGAAACAAACAGAGATCCAGATCGAGACTATTCGAAAGCTGTACTCTCACACAACGGTTGACTTGTTAGACAACGGGCACCTTAACCCGATCGAGTGACGCTATTGACTTTATTTGTCTTTGACATGACGATCCATTTAATATTAGCTATCATCGAGATGTCATCTAGATTGAGAAGACTTGGTAGGAATCACAGGGAACGTCTCTGTAGTATATTGGCCGGACTAGTTTAGTTTGGACATTAACTCAGAAATAAGCATCTCGTAGTATTCTCAAAGCAAGCAGAGCCAATCTCTGTTGAACAACAGAGCTTGCTCAGTATTTTTCCATAAAGGCCAGAGGCGGGCAACGGATTTTGTCGTGGAAACTCGCAGGTGACAACTGATACTAAGTTCAGTTCAACGCAAATGATTCTACAATGGTCTCTTCGACTCTATCTTAGAAATGCCTGGCGACTCACAATCCGAAGAAGTCCCAGAGCAACCAGGCCACACAGGTGGACGCCTCAACTAAGGTAAGCCATGCAGCGAGTCTGGAAATCGTCCGCACACTACACTAAGGGATACTAAAGGACCCAATAGAGGATAGGTTTTGGATACTTATTGGGGGCTGAGGCGATGATTTCCTAACCCGTCTGTTCTTTTGTTATATCTGTGTGCACCGCTGACCTACTGTGCCCAGGCTAAGTTATCGATGCGTGTTAAGTCGAACCAGAGCAAATACTCTGAAGGTCTGTCGATTGGAGAAATTGAGGACCAGTGGACTCAATCGATGGCTGCTGCGGCCTCCAGAACAGGTGATCCCTTCCAGGCAAGAGCCAGAAACCCTTCATACGAGGTACCTGGCAGCGATGATGCTCCATCGGAAACAATGGAGAACTTGTGGTCCCAAACGATGCAGAACACGATGCAGACCCAATTCGATGAAGTTATGCGGCTAGTTGACTCGCGCCCTGCGATAAATAGAGGGTTTCAAGACCTCCCCGGCAGCCTTCGTGAGGCTAAAGATAGTGGCGATGATGCGAGCTTCATGGCCATCCTTACTGTCATCCGTGCAGAACTATCTTAAGTTAGGATATCAAGTTTGTGATTTTTGTGTCTTGGTATGAAAGTTAACGGAGTTCATTTTGTTTGTATTGGCTGTTGCCTTCCCTGACATTGTGGGTCATGGGCCGTCACCTATCCCAGCGGTATCGAATTTGGGGAGATGCAGGGTTGGCGAGCTGCGGTTTTGTCGGTTTACGTAGCTCATGTAATGAATCCTTCGCACAGTTACTCTGTCACTGGATGCCATGATAGTCCAGAAACCAAAGTCGTCACTAGACCGGCATCGAATCTAGTCATGGCTGACTCTGAGCTGTCTGTTATCTCGAAGCTTTACTCAACGTTTACCACTTCCATATATATTAATCGAGAGTCAAGCAGAATGCGTGATATTGAATCTCTACCTAAATGCTAACATTTCTTCTACCCTGAAGCTTCTGTTTTAACCTCTGGATAGCTTTCACGCCCTTCTTCAATACGAAAGTGCCATACTCCCCATGCCCTTCCATATCTCGTGACGCGCGCTTCTTGATATTTATATACTCAATGCGGTCCTCATCAGTTTCGCCGATTGGGATGACGATACCAAGGTACCGGAACAAAATCGCATTGAGAATCATGCGACACATGCGCCCGTTACCATCCTGGAAAGGGTGGATCTCAACAAATCTGAGTGAGTATTTGGATGCAAGTGAAAATGGATCCAAACTTTGAACCCCTTCGAGCTCTTTTTTGAGGTTGGCACACATCTCGGTCATCTTAACCGGGACGAACTTTGGCATGATGAACATCGTATTGCCTGCACCCACAGGGACGTCACGGTGTTTGCCCGCGTACTCCTCATAAGGCACCTCTGGATATTCGGGATCGATGATTGAAACCCCCTTGCAGAGGATCCCGTGGGTTTCTTTGATGAGATCCTCCGACATGTCCTCCTCAAGGATAGCAAAGCGGCGGAGGATATGCCGGTAGGCTCTCATATGTTGAACGACTTCACGTCGACCTCGGATATCGTCCAAATCACACCTAACGTCAGGATCCAACCCTTGGAGAACTTGTCGGCAGTGATTCAGAGTGGCTTCCCAGGGTAGGCCAGCCCGCTCGATCATATTACTGCCGTATATCGCGTGAATCATTGAGTCGTTGGTCCACTTGAGGATAATCTCCTTCCGCTCGGGTGGGGGCGCATGATTCACTGCTATGGGACTGAGGTATCGTGTCGCCTTCTCGAAGAGGGCCTCGGGATCTTGATCACTGCTGTAGGTACGATAGCTATTATCCGATTCAATGGGGGCTCGTACTGGCGGCCAGTTTGTGATAGGATAATCTGCATCCATTGTGATATTTTGGGAGTGGTGGTAAGAGCTGCAGTATTGATTAACGTGGTATCTTTGGTAAACAGACAAACAGGATGGATTACAAGCGAGCTTCACCTATAAATTACAGTGGCCAAACGAGTCACCAACCTAGAACCTTCATACGTCCATATCTGCAGTACGCTCTTAACTCAATTACCAATTCGAAAGTCTATCTCGTGCCATGTGATTACTTCCAACCTGTTGTCACAAACTCAAATCTCCTACAAAATTCTGGTTAAGTAATGTGCATCGGTTTCCCATACCCTTTCCTATGGGAAATAACCAGAATGAGCTGATAACAAACTGCCTATATAGTAGCTAAAGCCACGACGATGGCTGATATAGGCTTAAAGATAATAGTGGGTTGAAAAGAGACTGGGGCCTAGACTAAAGATGTAGGAAGTATTTTAGGAAAGTCTTAGCCCAAAGTATAAGAGTTTATTAGCGTATTTTATCTCTTATGCTATTGAACGTCAAGCTCCTTTCTATACACCGTAAACACCTGTGCCAGCTATGTCCGCATGTTAGAGAACACGGGATGTCTACCTAGGGAAGCTCCATTATCTTGCCGTTGTTCATTCGTTGAAGATGACTTGTGTAATATTGATGAACCACCGAGACTCTGAGGCCCCTTCACCGGTCCACATAACTCCATCCTCTGGTCTCACTTAGCCGTCGTCAAAGTCGCATCGGTAGTGGTTACATTTCCTGATTCGGTTACAAAGTCGGCAGTTCTGTTATCGATTGTTTGATACTTTTGACAGTGACGCCGAATGAAGCAGGGAATGATGCTATCCATATCCATGACGTATATTTACGTCGCTTTGACACTTCATTGCCCCACGCAACAAACCCGCGACAAAGTATAAAAATGCGCCTATCGGATATTGAACGAGAATAATGCTGTTATAAAAAAATGAGTAAACTATAATCTGTACAAAATAGGCCCTTGACTTTGCATGAACGGAATTGTTAAAAATCGACCCGGCAATATGGGATTGTTGTCGATTATTGACGATCAGTTTACCCCGGTTTCTCAAAGGTCCATAAAAATACAGATATTCCCTGTAAATATCAAGAGTGTAGCCGTCATCGAACCTTAAGATTCCACATCAATAATTACAAACCAAATTTGGCCCATTTGACATGGCATCTTTCCCGCTGGCCACGTTGAGCCGCATGTCAAACAGGAACGAACCCGGAAATAGTGGGGTTGCGGACAGTTTCCTCCCCTAGTATAACGGCCATTTGCATCTCTTCAAACATGGATCGCGATCGCGTCTGAAAAGAGGCATCCCGCAATTCCTCGTTGAAAATCCAAGCATTCTCATAGGTCAATGCTATATGCTCTTGACGAAACATGACGACGTTTCCTCAACATTTCCGGTCGCGACTCCCCCGCACTGGCGGGGGAATATCAACGGGTGACGTAAAATCAACGTGGTTCTGAAGATATTGAGAACTGTATAAAGAACCCGGGTACTCTTGTCCTGCTTGTTTCGGTGCACGTTTTGTCAACTCTGATAACGAACACCAACCAATCGAAATGAGTGAACAAGTTACAGGAGCTATCAAGCACGCAGTCATGGGCCACAAGAACGATAAGATCGACCAGCTCAAGGCCAACATGGTCGAGCCTAGCGAGAACACGAGAATCACCTCCGATTATGGTGTTAAGCAGAACAATACCGACCAGTGGTTGCGCGTTGCGACTGAGGACCAAACTGGCCCTTCGCTTTTGGAGGACGCTTTTGGCCGTGAGAAGGTATGAAGATACACAATTAGGCTTACATGCCAAGGTCTGTCCTAACAGTATAGATTCACCGATTCGACCATGAGCGTATCCCTGAGCGAGTCGTTCACGCTCGTGGCACTGGAGCCCATGGTACCTTCAGACTCTTCGAGTCTGCCGCCGACGTGACAAGTGCCGGCGTTTTGACCGACACCTCTCGAGAGACACCTGTCTTTGTTCGATTCTCGACTGTTCTGGGAAGCCGTGGCTCCGCCGATACCGTTCGCGATGTCCGCGGTTTTGCTGTCAAGTTCTACACACAAGAAGGTTCGTCGAAGTTAACCCTTTGCTGCAATCCCTCCCAATGATGAAGTGTGAAGACCATGAACCATCTTTTTCGTTTCACCTTCCATCTTTTCCGTTGGTCTCACGCCGCAAGCGCAGCCTTCGCTCCTGCTGAAAGAAGAGACCACCGCTACATTCCCCACATTCCCCACACGCCCCGCCACAACACCACGATTCCGCGCCACAACACCATGATATATCATCACGAACATCACCAACTTCATCCATGTGTTCATCAAGCCCTTTATCATTCAAGAATGCTAACAGAAGGGCGCAGGAAATTTCGACCTGGTCGGGAATAATATCCCTGTTTTCTTTATTCAGGATGCGATGAAGTTTCCTGACGTTATTCATGCTGGAAAGCCAGAACCTCACAACGAGGTACCTCAAGCGCAATCTGCACACAACAACTTTTGGGATTTCATGTTTGAGCACTCAGAGGCAACTCACATGCACACCTGGGCCATGTCTGATCGAACAATTCCTCGATCCTACCGTATGATGCAGGGTTTTGGTGTCAATACTTACGTTCTTATCAACGAGAAGGGTGAGCGACGATTCGTCAAGTTCCATTTCACTCCTGAGCTCGGAGTTCACTCACTTGTCTGGGACGAGGCTCTTAAGCTTGCTGGCCAAGATCCCGATTTCCACCGCAAGGACCTCGAGGAAGCCATTGAGCATGGCGCTTATCCCAAGTGGAAGTTCGGTATTCAGGTTCTAGAGGAATCCCAGGAGCATGACTTCGACTTTGATATCCTTGATGCCACCAAGGTTTGGCCCGAGGATCTGATCCCCGTTCGATACATTGGTGAGCTCGAGTTGAACCGCACTGTTGACGAGTTCTTCACCCAGACTGAGCAGGCTGCTTTCTGCACTAGCCATCTTGTCCCTGGTATCGCAGCCTCAGACGACCCTCTTCTCCAGGGTCGAAACTTTTCTTACCAGGACACTCAGCTCAGCCGACTGGGTATCAACTGGGAAGAACTCCCTATCAACAAGCCAGTTTGCCCCGTCATGAACTTCAACCGTGATGGCGCAATGCGACACACCATCTCCAAGGGCAAGGTCAACTACTGGCCTAACCGGTTCAGCCACCAGCCTCCTGCTACAGCTAGCGAGGGTGCCTATGTCGATTACGCCGCCAAGGTCGCTGGTATGAAGCAGCGAACTCTGAGCAAGAAGTTCAAGGACCACTTCTCCCAGGCCCAGCTTTTCTACAACTCTCTTTCCGAGGTTGAGAAGGCTCACGTCCAGGCCGCCTACTCGTTCGAGCTGGACCACTGCGACGAGGCTATCGTTTACGAGCGATTGACCCAGCGCCTTGGTGAAATCGACGGCGACCTTGCCAACACCATTGCCGAGATGGTTGGCGGTAAGAAGCCTGCTAACCCCAAGCCCAACCCCGGAAAGAAGGCCAAGAACTTGAGCCAGCTGGACTTCCTCCCCGAGACCCCCACTATCAAGTCTCGACGTATCGCTATCATTATTGCCGATGGATACGATCCCGTTGCTTTCAACGCTATGTACGCTGCTATCAAGGCTCAGAGCGCCCTCCCATTCGTCATCGGTCCCCGCCGAGCACCCATCTTCTCTGCCAACGAGGACTCATCCTCATCAAAGGGAATAACTCCAGATCACCATTTGGAAGGACAACGTTCTACTATGTTCGATGCCATCTTTGTCCCCGGTGGTGAGAAGTCTATTCAAACCCTGTCCAAGAACGGTCGTGCTCTGCACTACGTCCGCGAGGCATTTGGTCATCTCAAGACCATTGGTGGTACTGGAGAGGCTGTTGAATTCATTAACAAGGCAATTCAGCTTTCTGAGATTGCTCTGTCTTCTACTGATGGCAGTGGTGTTGTTGACAGCTACGGTGTTGTGACTCTCAAGAACGCTTCACCCGACAGCCTCAAGGAGATCGTCACCGTTGCTTCCGACGCCAAGGGCTTCTTGGAGAAGTTTGTTTACAACGTTAGCTGCCACCGTAACTGGAAGCGAGAGTTGGACGGCCTGAACACCATGGTGGCATACTAATGAATTACGGAAAGATACCTTTTTAATGAACCGTTGAAGTCTTTAAGCTAGTATATTAATTACAACACTTGCCTTACAACTACCTATCTAATCAATATGTGATTTTAGATGAACCTGTAAACTAGTGACTTACATATGCCCTGTCTCCTGGTCGAGATTCATCAGCAATAGTCTTGGAACTCCCTCCTTTGACACACGCTGTTGTTGATGTGTAAAAAATTGTCAATGACTAGGAATTGCAAATTTCAAGGTTTACTGTACAATCCATTCACATATAGCATCATAAATCAGTTTTAAATTCAGCGTAACCAATCTGACCTAAAAGATGGCACTCTTTAGCTCAACCCACGCCAGAGCTTCCTTACCAAAACACACTTCAAACAACCACTAGCGTGTAACCAAGAGCTTCAACAGACATCATTCTCGGCCGAATAAGGACGCACACACGTCTCCAAAATGTTCTTTTTTTATATCTGTAACTCGCGGGACTCTCGGCGGCCCGGCAGGTGCGGCCCCATTTGCGACGTCATCTACGTCATCGACGAACGCATCATTCCTTGCTTAATCTGGCGTCACTTTCCAAACAAACCCAATTATCACTCTGCAGCTGAATTTATCAGGATTTAAAAGACATTTTGTTTGCTAAAGTGACCGGCATTTTCTCTTCCATTTCTGGTTCATCTCATTTCCCTTGTCACCGAAATAAAACATCGCAAAGATGCCTGGTGAAGTGATTGACCGGCCTAACCCTGCTCCGCTGGACAGCCAGCTTCCAGACGCTGTTCTAGATCTGGCTACCAAAGCACCTAAGAAGCAACTGGATAAAAAGATTGCCCAGTCGCTAAATGACTTCCAACATGCAGCATGCTATATTGCAGGATGTAAGCTGAAGCACCCCCAAGCATCGTACACACGGCTGATATAAGTATGCAGCTATGATCTTCTTGAGAGATAATGTTCTCCTCGAAAGAGATCTTAAGACAGAAGATATCAAGCCTCGTCTGCTGGGTATGTAAGTCCCCGTGCTTTATGGGACCTAACTAACGTTCAAAAGGACACTGGGGAACATGCCCTGGTATCATTCTTGTTTGGTCTCATCTGAACCTCCTCATCCGTAACCATGGCTTGGATGTGATCTTCGTGATTGGACCCGGTCATGGTGCTCCTGCTGCCCTTGCCTCTCTCTGGCTTGAGGGATCTCTAGAGCGATTTTACCCTCAAAAGTATGGCGTCAACAAGGATGGTTTGCGAAACCTCATTACCGGATTCTCGGTCCCTGGCGGCTTCCCTAGGTAAGACAGTGTTCCAAGTTTGAGTCAACCTCGCTGACCTGTCAGTCACATCAACTCCGAGACACCTGGGTCCATCCACGAGGGTGGTGAGCTGGGTTACTCTCTGGCAGTTTCTTTCGGTGCGGTGATGGATAACCCAGACCTGATCGTGACCTGCCTTGTGGGAGATGGTGAGGCCGAAAGTGGTCCTACCGCTGGGTGAGTAGATCCCAGCAAATCATTGCATTCGCTAACTGTATGTAGTGCCTGGCACTCTATCAAATACATTGATCCCGCTGAATCTGGAGCTGTCATCCCCATTCTACACGTCAACGGCTTCAAGATCAGCGAGCGTACCATCTACGGATGCATGGACAACAAGGAGATTGTCAGTTTGTTCTCTGGTTACGGATACCAGCCAATGATTGTCGAGACTCTCGAAGAAATTGATGCCGAACTTTCTGGCGCAATGGAATGGGCTGTTAGTGAGATTAAGAAGATTCAGAAGGCTGCACGAGATGGAAAGCCTATCATCAAGCCCCGATGGCCCATGATTGTTCTCCGAACACCCAAGGGCTGGACAGGTCCCAAGAAGGTTGACGGCGAGTTTATCGAGGGTTCCTTCCACTCTCATCAGATTCCTGTTCCTGGAGCTGGCAAGGATGAAGAGCACGTCAAGATCCTCCAAGACTGGTTGAAGACCTACGATACCGCTCACTTGCTCAAGGATGGCAAGCCTGCAGACAGCATCCTGGAAATCATCCCCGAAAAGGACGAAAAAAGACTTGGACAGCTGAAGAAGACTTATGACCCCCACCAGCAGCTTCAGCTACCGGACTGGAAGTCCTTCAGCGTGGAGAAGCTGTCGGAAAACAGCTGCATGAAGCAGACTGGAAACTTCTTGAACCAAGTCATCAAGGAAAACCCCAAGAGCTTCCGCATCTTTTCTCCTGACGAGTTGGAGAGCAACAAGCTGAGTGCTGTCTTCGAGAACACTGGCCGAAACTTCCAATGGGACGAGTTCTCCCGCGCCCAGGGTGGTAGAGTCATCGAGATCCTTTCCGAGCATTGTTGCCAAGGATGGATGCAGGGCTACACGCTTACTGGTCGTACCGCACTCTTCCCTAGTTACGAGTCTTTCCTTGGTATCATTCACACCATGATGGTGCAGTACTCCAAGTTCAACAAGATTGCACGAGAGACCAACTGGAGAGGCGATCTTAGCTCTATCAACTACATTGAGACCAGTACTTGGGCTCGTCAGGAACACAACGGTTTCTCACACCAGAACCCCTCCTTCATCGGATCTGTCCTCAACCTCAAGGCCGAGGCTGCGCGCGTATACCTGCCTCCCGATGCCAACTGCTTCCTCAGCACCATCCACCACTGCCTGGGCTCAAAGAACTATGTCAACCTCATGATCGGCTCAAAGCAACCCACTGCTGTTTTCCTGTCCCCTGACGAGGCTGCAGAGCATTGCCGGAAGGGTGCCAGTATCTGGGAGTTTGCCTCAACTGACAGTGGAAAGGAGCCCGATGTTATTATTGCCGGTATTGGTGTTGAGGTCACTTTCGAGGTTGTCAAGGCAGCCGAGATCCTGCGCGATTGGATCCCTGAGCTCCGAGTTCGCGTTGTCAACGTTACCGACCTTATGGTTCTCGCTTCCGAGACTCGCCATCCCCACGCTCTTAGCCGAGCCGATTTCCTCGACATGTTCACCGACGACAAGGCTGTGTGCTTCAACTACCATGGATACGCTACCGAGCTTCAGGGTCTCCTCTTTGGACGCCCTGGCCTGCACCGCATGACCGTTGAGGGATACAAGGAGGAAGGTAGCACCACTACACCATTCGACATGATGCTTCTGAACCGTGTCAGTCGATTCGATGTTGCCAAGCGTGCACTCCGGGGCGCTGCCGAGACCAACGAGAAGATCAAGGCCAAGCTTGATGAGACCTTGAAGAAGATTGACGATCGCGTTGATGAAATTAGAAAGTACATTAGCGACGAGGGCAAGGGTAAGTTGCACGTTTCACGAAAAACTTCCAGCACTAACACATCGACAGACCCCGATGACTTGTACGACATGCCCAAGTTTTAGAAAGGCTTGTGAGCTAAGATAATGGACTTGGGTAAGATCCTGAAGCGAAGACGAGATTAATGATAGCTATGCACGTAATTAATGACATAATAAAAGTTCTTTACTGATCACATCAATTGCTCCTGCATGTACCTGCATTGCATGTCATCCTCTTTCAGAACGTCTCTTGGCGAATTGCATAGTCTGCAGGGTAAGAAAGCTAAGCCTCGCGAGGCCAGTGTCACCTTATGTAAAATAAAGAACCCATCTTGCACGATACCACACCGATATGGGTCCAGCACCACCATGGTTAAATGTAGCTTGATCTAGACTCGAAGGAACAACCAATCAAAGGCCTCTATTTCGAGCCATGCAGACGTTTCAGGCAATCCCTTGGATTACATGGTGGGGAGAGCTGGGCAAGGCGTAGCATTGACAGCTGATTTAGGTAGCATTTGACCCAAATGAGCAAGACGTTCAGCTCTTCATTACAAAGACGAGGTGGGAACAGACTCAGCAGTTACTAGTCTGCACGCGGCTGTTCAGAGATGGTACATGAAGCAGATATCTTCGATCGTAGTCGATCGTTTGTCCCTCCGAAGTAGAAATCGATGACGAATTTAATAGATGGCAGAAGATCATGCCCAATATTAGGATACAAGCGTTCCATGAGACTAGTAGTATGTTCGAAACTGCCCTGAAGCTACAAAGTCGTTTCTCTTATGTCAGAGTTGAATATTGAACTATTCTGAGGAGGAATTTGTGCTTAAGTTGTGCTCTTGGTGAATGATTTGTTATTGAGCGTATGTTATCTGCCTTAGGGTACTGCCTATGATTCGTAACCCATGCTGAGCCATGGCCTTTAATCTGATATATCTTCCTTCGGCATGCACTTCGTCCAGATACCCAAGCCCCTTTTGCCCTAGACTAGACCGTTTTCATTCTCGTTCAAGGCCCCGATCGAGGCATGTGGTTCAAGCCTCGCAAGTCTGTATCTTCCACCTCTGGAAGAAGAAGGACTCTTCCCTCACGGTGCACGCTTCTTTTACCCTTTGCTCGACCCCCCTTCTTCTCCTTCGGCTGGTCTTTCATTGCTTTACCTTCCATTAACAGGTCAATGTCATGACTGCACGATGTTGATTTGGTTAATACTGTAGTCGAGGTCCTGGTATCAACCGTCGCTTCGGATTCTTTCTCAGAAATGATGAGATTATTGAGCAAGTCTCTATCAGTGTTGCATTGCGATGCCCTGTCCTCATATAGAAGGTTAATCTCTGGAGGCCCAGTCGAGGTACCAGTCAATCGAGTATCTTCGTGGCCCTCTTCCTTGACTGATTCCATCCAATCATCAACATCCTTCCGCGACACTCGCGTCTTTGGTGTCGTAATATGAGACTTCTTCTCTACATGGTGAACGAGTTCGTTGAATTCATCCTTACGAGTATTTTTGAGGACATTGTAGTAAAATAACTGATAGCGTTCGTGTCGAACCTGCTCTTTTGTATAAGTCTTGCGTTTTCTGTTTCTCATGTTAGCCGTAAAGTCTCTGCAACCATTCGAGAAACTCACTCCATCTTCAGCTCTTGAGCTTCCCATAACGCTTCGATCTTGTTTGCTTTGGCCAAGGTTTCTCGGGCGTTCTGATACGCAGGCTCGAATTCCGGAAACTTGTCGGCAATTTGTCTATAGCAGCGAACTGCACGCTCTCCGTGCTCTATACCGAAAGGGTATAAGGAAAGCATTGCATGAAGCGGAGCGCGGTGAAACAAGGTAAGTCCGGGGTGACAGAGAAGGAGGTCTTCGGCCATCGTTTGGGCTACTTCGAGCTTTCCTTCGTTGAAAAGAGCAAGGACTCTGCCGAGGCGGCAGTCGATTTTACCTCCTGGGGTGTTAAACTACGCAGTGATGCTAGAATCTGTGATACTTACAACTGTGATCGTCTTTGTTAGGCTTTGTGGGTACTTCGGTGGGCGCTTTAGGGATCTGCTCTGTGGATGCCATAGTGCGTGCCTTCGCGGGTGATATGGAAGATGCCATGATGATAACTGCAGTAAAGGACCAAAGTTGAGATGATTAATATTTGGTGAAGTGTTAATTTGATGGATGGTTTGAAAGAGTTGAGTTGCAAGTTGATAAGCATCCGGGGCATCGCTTTTGCTCCTGACCTATAGATCGGGGGTACAGTACCTGAATTCGGGGAAGGAACTTACGCCAGAAGTTCAGTTGCTCTAATTACCCAGTACAACTTGTTTTAAGGAGGTGCTTGTTGAAAAGGGATAGTGGATACTACTTTCCTTGTGGTAGTATATGAGAAGAGAATAATGCCTCTTGCCGAATGGTGCGCTCGGTTTCCCAAAAGGCAATGACTATCAGGTTACTTTCTCCAGACATCATCTTATTTCTATCGGCAGGTTATCACAGGACAATCAAACTCCTTAAATATGAGTTCTGTGAAGTTGGACCTGATCTCAAAGTGTTTCATGTTCAAATGCTCACGACTTTTGCAACACTCAAGAGATACCCTACACAGCTACTTGGTAGCAATCGCAAGTTCCCAACGTAGTGTAATATGTCGTATTTATATAGCATCGTGTGTAGTTACTTGTTTTTCCAACTATAAAGAAAAGGAACCAAGGAAGCAAATCATTTTAATATCCCAATTAGAGCAATCAGTTCATTGTGTCGCGCGCACGGTACGTTTATACCCACCAACCTATCACCGCCACGTTCCTTCTCAAACTAAACACACCAACGTTCAACCAAGACGCCTTGAACATTATCCAACACATTAAAATCAAGGCCGTCTTGACGGAAAGCAACAATGATCATGTTAAAGTCTCGTTCCAGAGTTTCGACTGTCCAGTTCGACTCAGCCAATCGCGTGATCTGAGGCACAGCCTCTTGCGCCACCAAAGGGTCAGCCCAGGCAACGTCGACTTTGCTTGTCAGCACCAAATTTTTTGCCAGCTCAAGACCAGGAGAGTTGACAAGATGTGACTGTCCACGCTTGAAGCCCATTCCGACAACGAGAACACGGGGCTTCGGCCCAGTCTTGTCGCTGCCTTCACCGCATAAACGCGCAACGGCGCGTTGTGCAATCTCAGCAGGCCGAGCATGCATCTTTTCAGCAGCCGCTTTCAAAAAGGGAAATTGACTGTTGGAAAGCAGATACCATGGGTTGACTGGAATACAGTGTCCACCGACTCCCAGACCGGGGGAGAAGGGGAGGTAGCCAAAAGGCTTGGTGGCAGCTGCACGACAGACCTCATACGGGTCAATGTCGTGTGGACCGCAAGCGTCGGCCATCTCGTTTGCATAAGCGATGCAAACCATACGCTGACAGTTCTCATACAGCTTCATCATTTCAGCGACTTCTGGCTTCGATACAGGAACGACTTGGTCGAAACTCTTTGAGTAAAGTCGAATGATGGCATCGAGTGATCCAGGCACAACATCATCGAGTCCAGAGACGATCTTGGGGATGGATTGCGCTGGCGGCTCAACACGGCCTGGGTCAACGCGCTCTGGAGACATGCCTGCGAAGAAGCCACGTTCCTTAGCCAAAGGACCAAGAAGGGCGCGTGTCATTCCCACTGCGACTGAACTCTCCACAACAACCACTGCGCCATGACGTCCGTAAAGTCGGACGACATCAAGAGCACTCCGGAGGAAAGATGAATCAATGGTTTTGTCGGCGAGGAGTAGAGTTGGTACCGAGATCAGAAAGTGAGTGGCTTCGATGAGGTCTGATGCTTTGCTTGTGAACCTCGCTCGGCTGCCAACATGTTGTTTCTGAGCCAAAGACAACACCCTGGCTTCCGATACATCGTATCCAAGAACATTATGGTTTCTTGAGAAAACGTCGACAAGATGCTCGCCAACGTAGCCAACACCAATAACAGCAACGAGAGGCTCAGCGTTTGCGTCGATGGAGGATGTCACGACGTGCTGGAAAGCATCGTCAACGTCAGAAATCTCACTGGGAGGTGTGACATCAAAGTATTCTCGACTGGAGAAATTCCATGACTTTGTGTCTGTTTGACGGCTAACGAAGGGAAGCCCCTGGACAAGGAGACTGTTTGAAAGAACCTGAGCCATGGTGGTAACGATCGACAGGATGTGAGTGAATGGGGTGGAGTGAAGAGGGATAGCGAGAAATCATTGGGGCTCAACAGCAGAATATGTATCCATTCGGATAACTCCAGGCTCGTATCAAGGATATTGATCGACCTGTTCAGAGGACATGACACACACGGACGGCCGGTTAATCCAGAACTGTGCCGTTTCTTCTCCCCACGTCAGTGTCCATACTCAGCAACGTCAGGCCTCAGTCTAGGAACCTTTTTCACGAGTCAACTTATTGACTTGAGTGGGAGCTTGGCCATCCGTTGGAGACTGCCCCTGATCAGCTCGATCATACGAAATACATCCGACCACGCAGGATCTTCACACAAACACATCTACGATTGTGAAATCACAAGAACCTGAACTAGTAACCGCCACCTCGCAACTCTGACTGAACAAACCTTGCTAGAGCCAAGAACCATGGAAGCCTCACCAATACCTTGGTCAGTCCCCTGTATGCCATGCAGGACTCGACTAGGCTGGAACACTGCATCTTTCTCAGCTAACTTGCCTGGACTGTCATTTTATCTCAGCTCGGATGTTGTACAGAGGCGAGGGTTTATCCAGGTCAAGGGTAAGTTTGTTTGATGCATATACATCTCTAAATGGTAACGGAAAAAGTCCCCTTCCCCGATCGATTAGCGCCTACGTACGCCCAGCCTCACGGAAGCTCACAGAAGCAAACGTTGAACTGTCTTGAACTGATACAGTTCTCTCAATAGCCTTAAACTTGTCTCTGACTGAGACTTACTGCTTCGCGATGAGGCCCCACTCAAGGTTGCGGGCGGTTGAGCAACAGTTTCCGATGCCAAGGTGGCCTTGCAGATGTCCATGATTACCAATTACCCCCAAGACAATTTTTGAAATTTATGGTCGATCGCATGTGGGATCCATGCGACCAGACCCACCGTGATACCGGTCAAGACGGTAACCAGGGACAGATCTTCAACATGCATAAAAAGTGGCGTCAAGTACATTTCAACTCAACCCGACAACGGAAAACGGAACAATCATCAACCTGGCAAGGCTATCAATATCAGGGACCGGTCACACAATAGTTCTGTAGATCAGCTGAAAAAAAGCATTCCAACAAGCTGGCAGAACACGTCAATCAACTTTCCGACGACAATTAAGCTCAAGATCTCTGCCGTGTTCCCAACAATACCTCCAATACAGTCACATACTAAATTTAATTGGACAATTTCAGATAAGCAGCTTACCTTGGACCTATTTCAGGTGTGGTACGACGATGCACAAGAAAGAAAAGCAGATGGCTAATACGAGTATGCCAAGGCTACTCGGATATTCCGACTGGGAAACTTCGAAAAAAGAATGGATAGCTGCAGGTGCTTGCATACTGCTTTTCCCAGGAATCATATTGCTTCTCACTCACTCTTTCGGCCTAATCTTCGAACCACACGCTGAAAAGGTCCGTGGAAATTAAGCGACGGTCAGATCACCTAATTCGCGGTCATGATTTATTTGAGGCTGTAGTGTGACTGTCGGTCTTTTGTGACAAGAACATGGATAGTCTACTATCTGCACGCTGAGAAATATTTCTCCGCCGACGTGTCAGCATACTGACATACGCTCTATCTAAAGAAAAATCAATAAACTAGAGACAAAGGCCTCAACTAACAATGGTTGGCCGTTTGTTGGGGTTGGCCGACGCCGCTTCGACGTGGATCTCCATCGTCCATGTCATGATTTCCATGGTCTGAGATGGATGTCTACCAGGATATCGGGCTAGTACATCTCACCTGGCTGACGTTGCTTTCTCGTGTTCAAAATTTGCAGAAACTCGGGCGTTCAATACTTCTGATACTATAATTTAGTTGCTGCTTGGCAGAAGGCTGCAGCCATCCATCCCTATGCTAACCCCATCTAGATAAACTCTTGGTTCGCTCAACGGCTTTATCACAATTGCAGTCCGTCCACAATTCTTCTGTTCTTTACAATCGATCTTGAAGATCTTCTTTCAACTCTTTTCAATACTTGCTTTTAGTACTGAACTCAGAATGAAGTCCAGAAGTTACCTCACCCTTGCCTCACTGCTGCTTTATGCAGGGGCCGTTCTGGCTGGACCTGTCCCCGCCGCCGACGATGCCTTCTCGCCGCCGCACTCAAAGCTGAGAAAGCGTGCTGAGTGTGGTCCTGGGATTGGTTCGTGCAATCCTGGATCCTGCTGTTCAGAGAGTGGCTTCTGCGGAACGACGGAAGACTTTTGCGGCGGTTCATCGTGCCAGCTGGAATACAGTGATTCTTGTGATACTTTGTAAGTATTGCCTCATATTGACTCAAAGTTGCGAGTGACGGAGAAAGGATAATTGGACTGCAAAGTCCGAGCTCTGCAGCAGCGAACGCTGACATCAGACTAGCTTCGGACCAAGTGGAAGCAGTACCGAAAGCATTTCTCGACCCAAGATTGGCAATGTCCCCTACGGTAAGTCTAAATCGTGCTTGATGATGTGCATTATCACATTGCTTACAGAATCTCTACAGGCAGCATCATCAAGACTTGCAGGAACCCCGGTGTGGTTGCTCTCACATTCGATGATGGCCCGCTTGATTACACTAATGACCTTCTGGATCTTCTAGCCCAGAAGAATGTCAAGGCGACATTTTTCGTGGCCGGAAACAACAGAGGCAAGGGTCACATCGACGACTCTTCCAACCCATGGGCAGCTGTGATGAGACGCATGTATTCTGCAGGCCATCATATCGCCAGCCACACCTGGACCCATCGCAACCTCAATGAGGTAAACAGCACCATCCGAACATCTGAGATGATCTACAACGAAATGGCCTTGCGCAACCTGTTTGGCTGGATTCCGACTTACATGCGTGCCCCATATCTTGAGTGCAACGCTGGATCGGGCTGTCTCTCCGAGATGTCTAGACTTGGCTACCATATTATTGATCAAAACATCGACACTAAGGACTACGAGAACGACAGTCCTCAGCTGATCCAGACCTCCAAGAACAGGTACTCTTCGGGCTTGTCTACCAACTCTGCCAGCAACCAATACATTGTCCTAGCCCACGATGTTCATGAGCAAACTGTGCACAACTTGACCTCCTACATGATTGATACAGCGCGCAGCCGTGGTTACAAGCTTGCCACTGTTGGAGAGTGCCTTGGTGACCCTCAGTCTAACTGGTACCGACCTGCACCACGAGATGGAGATGTCACGACGACCTCAGCTGCGGCTACTCAGACCGTAACACCCACCAAGGTAACATCAACTTCTACCACAAAGGCTACATCTACTGGACTGGTCATCTCTCCAGACCAGCGATGTGGTGGTGGCACAGGATACACTTGCCAGGGATCACGGTTTGGTAGCTGCTGCTCCTGGTATGGTTACTGGTAAGCTTTTTCTTTTCTTCCTTTCTTTACTTTTCCTTTAAGGTTCTCCGCATGTTTGCCGGGCCAATTGACTGGCATGACCCTTGCTAACCTGAGCTTTAGCGGCTCGAGTTCGAGTTACTGCGGCACTGGTTGCGATGCGGATTTTGGCTCCTGTGACCCTCCCAAAGATGAGGTCCAAGACACCACCAACGGTCTCTGCGGTTCCGCAGTTAAGGCTTCCTGCAGAAACTATGGAGACAAAACGTGCTGTTCTCAGTACGGATACTGGTAAGCATCAGTCCACTCTGCAATGTGATTATGTTTCTGACATTTGCACAGCGGAAATAGCGCGACTCACTGTGGAACCGGATGTCAAAAGGGTTTTGGAACGTGCACTTAATGGAGAAAGTAAGAGGCGCTGACTATTTCTCTACCCGTCAATAGTACGGTTTCGGGTTTCATCCCGGTAAGACCAAGACGGGAGAGGCTTGCGGCCTCAGGTAATACGACGGAAACGCGGTTCGGTTCGGGATATTAGTGTTTGTTGGGTATTACTTTCTTATCCCATCCTATCGAGGGTTAATGTGTCCCTCTTTGGGTGCCCACAGTTTATACTTTTTAGTTGACAAATGATATATTGTATATGATTAAATCAAGAATGGCTGCAAGGCTTGAATTGGGTACATTAATTACAATTGATCGACTGGTCCTTAATTTTTGGTTTGCTTTGTTTCTTTTGCTCTTTTACTCTAAGTCTAAGATCGCCGATCCTTGATCTGACTTAGATCTAATGTCTCAACAAAACAAACTAAGTAGGTACCGCCGCCGCACAAAGCTGGATACGTATAATAGGATTAGAATAGAAAGTTCCCGAAGCTAGACAATTCCTAGTAACCTATTCGCTTTTCTTACATTAGAAAGACGAAGAAGATAAAAAACAAAGATTCGTAATCACACAGGTAAAACACGTCATGGGCTTTAGACAACTGGTTTCACTCTCACCACTTCACCATAAATGGAATATGTGTGTGCGTAGTATATGTAAGGTATATGCAATGCACGCCGAAAGCGCCCCCAAAATAGCATCAGCCAACCACACGGTGAGATGTCCGACGTGGGGGGCTTCACAGGCTTTCAGCAGGCCAGCAAAAGCAAAGCAATGCGGGCTGGTGTTTACGGCGACGGTCACGGCTACTACTCCCGAACCCGAGCGTTACACGGCGTCTTCGGGATGGAATAGAGGGGATGGACGGGAAGTGGGTGAAGTGGAAGTTCGTTGTAGAAATAAGCAAATACATCACACACGCACGGACTGCGGACCAAGCAAGGGTCAGGGGTATGATGACAGGGGTGATGGTACAATAGCAGGGAATCTTTACAAGAACAAGGGTTATACATGGGGAACTGACTGGTCTAGAGCCAACACGGGTAGTGTAGATCATCATCGTGCAGAAACCCCATCCGCCAACGCAAATAGTCAGAGGGTATCCGTAGCTTAGAGTAGGACAAAGCGCCGAAAAGAAAAGGTTGTGGCTTACATTACATTGCATACAATTTACGTGGTTTACTTTGTTACAAAGATTCCATGTCAGCCGTTTTTTATCTCCTTTAGTCTCAGGCTAACGGTGGGCTACTGCAGGTCCCGGGGTATGAGAGTTACGTGAGATGGATGGATGGATGGATGACCAGGGGAAAAGACAAAAAAGAAAGTTAATTCAAGTTTAAGTCGTTGAGATGGTTAAACTTAAGGTTATTCTTAGACATAAAGCTGTTGCCTTTGTGGTGCTAACGTACCCTATGTCTGGAACGCCGTATTCGGTACTACTCTTCTTGGAAAGGATCTGATATACGGGAAATAACTCGAGATCATAGTTTGTTATGTGGCGTAGTAGTTATGTCTTACCATCAACGGCACTTGAGCGAGACACGGAATTTGGTGTTGGTTTTAGCTCGGACCTTTAACAAAGGCATTGTTATTACGAAACCACACGAATGGATGATATGTCTCGTTACCGACTTTTACCCTGTTGTCTCAATGATCAGTCATTCTACTGATACAGTACAGTACCCTTGAGTAGGATCGTCTACTCAAACTACCTATTCAAGAGTCACCGTCAATAGTCTAGCTGCCCTTACCTGGCTCTGACCCGTATGTACATATTGGCTTTGCTGCTTGTTGGTGACATCTCAACATACATCAATAGTTCAGTTTTAGTACTTCGTATGAAGAGAAGCCCTTTTGTTTTGTTTTTCTGTTTTCGTGTATTGCAACATTTGAGGCAATGATCGCGATCTCTTACAGGCTTCATCCTAGTACGTGACCGAACAGCGCATACGGTACATGTACAGTAATTTACCCGCTCTATACAGCCGACAGACACCAAAAAGTAAAAAAAAAAAGTGAAGTTCGGATCATCGAAAGTGACACGATCTGAGCTCAGCGGACCAGCATATTTCCCTCCGGGCCTTGTCTTGGCTGCATCTTTCCCTTCCCTCCCCCCCGGTCCCATGCTCGCAACCGAGTAAATTTTTATCCTTCGGCACCTTGCAACGAATCATCTGAGAAGAGCCTGTTTTCTTTGTTAATTCCCCTGTAAAAATAGAAATCCCATGCAGTAAGCTGAAGGCAAGCATGCAGGGCTGAAGGGCAAGGAATCGTGCAGACAGGCTTCGCTCCCGTCGATCTTTGAGCACTCACCCACGCCCCCATGTCCTATCACGGAAACCACGTCTTCTATTCTTCCTTTTCCACTGGACGATCAGAGAAGAAACTAAAGCCACTCAGCACGGGTCAGGAACAGGAACAACTGTAAGAGGCGTTTTGCTTGTGCATATTCCGCTTCTGGCGGGACCTTGCCTAATGAATATCCATGCCCCCAACCAAAGGCGGTCTGTCCTATATCCTTTTTGTCCGGACAGTTACTCGGAGTGGCGGCGCGTGGAGACCCAATTCAGGGTCAAGGCCAAGGCCAAGCCAAAGCAGCAGAAATACATGTTGACCAAGAGATGAAATGTCCTGCATTGCATTGGGGCCTGGGGCGGGGAAACCGGGCACCCCCTCGTATAATCGAGTTGTGCTGTGCTGTGCTGTCGTACCATGCAGGCTAGTCACCTAGACTACCTAGGTTCATAGGAGAAGGGAAGAAGAAAAGTATACGGATACTGTACAGGAATTGGGTAAACGGTTAGTGTGGTGAGGCGCATCTTGATCTGGACGATCGAAAAGACAAGGCGGCGAGGTAATGTAAAGTTCCGTACAGTAGTTTAGTTCCTTTTGGTGAGGCCTGATTATTGCGCTTTGTTGTTTTTTTCTCTCTCTCTCTCTCTGTATTCTTCAGGTGAGCAGGGGGTTCTTCTTGGAGGCAAACCTTTTTCTTTCTTTCTGGTTGCTGGGCTGAAGAAAAAGTGACTGACTGGAGAAATCTTGCTATAGCTTCATTATCCCCCCCGGATTCCTTCAGTGCTTGGATCTCTTGGTAGTTCATCACTCACTTGTCTTCCTGGATATCAGTGTTGCAAGGGATCGTTCCTTCGCTTAGTCTTTGGGCTTTGTCATTCGCTATCGTCTTTCGTTACTATCATTGACTGTTACTTTGGTCTCTTGGACCGGGAAAGTCTTGATATTGTTCCAATTGAGTCGGTGTGTTTAGTATATACAACTCTCAGTGTGGTCGATGCTAATGAGTTCAAGTCTGCTACTCTTGTCGACATCCTTTGACCCTGTCAATACCCAAGATGCCCAGTCAGATGCCTTCAATTGCTCAGAGGACATCGTCTTCTTCCTCTGACAGAGGCAACATGTCGCCAAATCAGCAGGGCAAGAAGCCTTACAACGGAGGCTCGTCGAGCGATGACTCTAGGCCATCCAGCTCTCAACCTCAGATGCCAGCGACTCCGCTTCGTCCTGGATGGACTCTTTCCAGAGACTCGGTAAGTTATTACAATATCTATCACCATCGATTTATATCTAACAGCATATAGTCTGTCATTCGAGGCATCAACGGTGATTTTCACCCCGGCGCTCAAACGCCCATGTCAGGCATGACCCATGCCTCATGGCTCACCAACAACGGAAACGAATCGAACCTCTCCTTCACTTCGTCTATCATGCAAGAAGAAGCCAAGCTGCGCTGGGATTCGGACGAGGAGCTCAAGAAGATGTCCAAGGGTATGCTCCGTCTTCAAAAATGGAGTCTCATCATCGGCCTTGCTGCCATCAATGGTGCCCTCATCTACGTCGGTTGGAAGTACTACCAAGTATACTGGTTCTTCCTGGTCCTTCTCAGCTCAAACACAGTTCTCCAGACGTTCATGTGTGTCTGCATTATCCTACACTGGTTCTGTACGCGCGTGCTCTGCTTCTGGTGGAGACCCAAGGAGAACATTCCCGCCGAGCCTGAGAAGATGGTCATGCTTTTGCCCTGTTACAACGAGACATACGATGAACTGAAGCGCTCTCTTGACTCTTTGATCGCGCAGAAGCATATCGACAACCATCCTCGTGTCATCTTCATCGTTGTTGACGGCAACGTTCGTGGTCCCGGTATGGAAAAGACTACCCAGGAGTATCTCCTCCAGGACATCCTCGAGCCCGGTCCATCCCGTAGCTTCGAAAACGGATACCGTGCTCGCGATGGTCTTTTCATGCCCGTCAAGACTCAGACTGGTTTCTACAAGGGCATTCCCTACGTCTTTGTCGGCAAGCGCTACAACCAGGGCAAGCGCGACAGTCTCTGCTTTGCCCGCTCTCTCCTGTATCACTTCAAGCAGCGCTCTGAAAACGTCGTCACAATGTTCAACAACGACCTCTTTGAGTACATTGGTAACAACTTTATCAATGCTGGTCTCGACGACGTTACCTACCTTTGCGGTATGGATGCCGATACTGTCTTTGACGAGGATTGTGTCTACGAGATGATCAAGGAGATCCGCAAGAACCCCAAGCTCGTCGGTGTTTGTGGTCATGTCTGTGTTGACTTTGACGGATCGAACTGGGGTTATTGGTCTTTGTACCAGTCTGTTGAGTATTCTCAAACCCAAGGTCTTCGTCGTATGTTTCAGTCGCGTATCACTGGAAAGGTCAACTGTCTTCCTGGATGCTGTCAACTCATTCGTGTTGACGAGGCAACATTTGGTGACGCTGTTCTTCGCGAGCGTTTCGGTTACTGCCCCAAGCCCAACGATATCATGACACAGCACATCATGGGTAACTACTCCGAAGACAGTATTCACGCTTCCATCATCTTCAGTCTCTTCCCTGGCAAGCAAACCGCTCAAGCCCTGCGCGCCAAGGCCATGACAATCGTCCCTCAAGATTGGAAAGTTTTCCTATCTCAGCGCAAGCGTTGGGCTCTGGGCAGTATCTCCAACGAATTCGTCATGATCTTCCGTCCTGGTATCATCCTCATTGAGCGTCTTCAGAGTCTCATTGCTGTCATCACCTGGGCCATCACTCCTTTCATTATTGCCGCCTTTGTTGAACTCCTCATGGTCTTTGCCAAGCGTGGTAGAGAAGTGATGCAAGACCCTGTTTTCCTCGGTCTCATCTGCGTTCTCTTCTTCCGTTATGTAAGTTCTGTCCTCTCTAGATCTACTTCTAGGGCATTTCGCTAACATGCTATTTCCAGCTTTACTCTTTCTGTATCGGTTTCTGGCTACCGCGCAACAATCTCGAGCGCGCGCAATATTTCGCAGGCTACGTTATGCACCTGTTCACATCGCCTTTCATGAACATCATCATCCTTGTCTACTCCCTATTCCACTCCGATGACTTCAAATGGGGCAAGACTCGTGAAGTCATCCGTGGTGACAACGAAAAGGATGGTGACGATGTTGGTGGCCGAGGCACACACTAAGCCTACTCAACTTACTGAACGAAGCTGGCATTGCAACTGAGTTGCACTTCTAAGTTTGACACATCTTCTTTTCACTTCTTGGGTTCAATATTGCATTGGATATAAAAAATTTGGGGTTTAGGGGAAAATGCTTGTGCTGGAGTATACGATTCAGCTGGTTCATAATGTATATTTCTACTTGTCACGATATATGGTTGAGTTTATCAATTTAGAAATAAATGCTAGTCAATACTTCGATTCTGTAACTTGGATCCTTCGGTATTGGTGGGTGGCTTCAATTGTGAGGTGTTCGCATAAGCCACGATTTACTGGTAACCAGTTATCAATGTCTTGTGAGATTCACAAGTCCTTGGCGTCCGTTGATAGGTGTGCCAACGCGTTTTGAGACGAAACAGGCAATTATGTTGACCATATTTACCCTATCTTGCTTTGTGCAGATTACACGCCAGGAACAGTGTGGAATTCTTTTCCCATCAAGGGTAGTTCAACACCCTTACTCGCCAGCTGTCTGTATCAGTTAATTGAACCAGATACATCTGGTGACGATCTCCTTCGTATCGTCGTTATCAAACCCCGCAAGTCCCAGAGATAGCATCAGGGACTTTTTGTCTTATTTCGGTATAGCTTCATTTTTCATCAGCTGGCACATGTCGTGGCTGATCTTCATCGTAAAGAGCTGCCGTCTTATTGGTCATCGGCACTTTCCCCAAGTTCATTCACAGAGAATCTGGGGAAGGAGCATGCCAAGCACACCGGCGATGATCAACTTGCCGGTTAACAGTTCCCCATTCGCAATAAGCGCCAGGAACATCTCTCCAAATTCAACAACATTTTGCGCGGAGCTCTCCTCTCCATGCGACGCTGAAAATGAAAGGCCAAACCAAGTCCCGCTCTGGCTGTCAAGTTTGCAAGAGCAAGAGGGTATGTGGATCCTCCTGTCTAGATTGACGATGGCATTAATAGTGTCTATAGCTCAAGTGCGATGAGTCCAAGCCAAAATGTCATAATTGTCAAACAAGAAATATCACCTGCCCTGGTTATCAACAGACGCTCAAGTGGTCAACTAAATACGAGCGACGTAGGAAGAATAGCAGCAACGACCCTCCAGGTTTCAACGAGTTGATCTCTGCGGCTTCAGTGTCAGTTCAAGATCGTCGAGGCTCCAACGCTGAAACCCTTTCTCAAAGCAGCAGACGATCTTCTGAAGTATCACTCACTACAGCCGTTTCTTCCACAATACTACCAGCTACATTATCCGCATATCGCGAAGCAAATTGCGACGCACCAGAGATTGGTCACATCATATGTGCAGTCGATAAGATTTCCGACTGCGATCAGGCGTCCGACGATATCTCTCTAAGCACTTCAAACAAAACTTCTGACCCTGAAAGAGGCTTCCAAACTTCGAACAACATGCCTCTGATGCTACAAATACAGAGCCCAACCCCGAGAGACTCTGAAGATACTGAAGTGAAGAGGTCCAGTTATATGTGCCTCTCTTCATATTATGTCACCACAGGACCACCAAATACCACCATCTCTGAGCCCTCGTCATTTCTGATCGAGTTGTGGTTCAAGTCTGTGTGCAGTTCATGGGCAGCATACGATTCTTCAATCAACCCTTTTCGCAGTTTAGGCTCTTCCCTTTGGGGAACATCCAGACCTCTGTTCTACTCCCTTCAAAGTATGGCAGCTGCCTCTATTACCAAACGAGAACCCCAAATCCAGGAAATCGCTCTATCTGCACCGCGTATCGCAACCGAAGCCATTATACATGAGCTTATAAACCTTTTCGATTCACCAAATTCTGTAACGACAGTTCCCCACGCGTTAATTATATCCCTGTTCTGCCTCAGTTCATCGCTTTGCTGGATGGACCACAAACAGCTCGGGCTGCAATACCTGCGACATGTTCGCATGATACTGTCGTTACTCGAGATACGATCCGAATACCTATCCAAGCAAGATCGAAGTCTGGTAGGGTTCTTCAAAGAATGTCTCATCTATGAGGAATCCGTCCGAAGCATTGTAACGAGCACTACAGAGGACATCAGCACCCTTAAAGAATGGGCGCCGGCGACCTATCCTCCCTACGACTTTGTCTTACATCCCTGGACAGGTGTTCCGCCCAAAATAATCGCTCTCTTTGGCAAGTCCATGTCCTTATGTCGTAGGTCGCGGGACACATGGCGAAACTGTATCGCACCAACTTACGAAATGATGTGGCAGACGATGCTTGACATCAATGAAGCCCAAACACTCGAAGAGACGTTGTTGTCGGTCCGAGTTCCTAAGCTTATTAGTGACGCTTCAGAAGCCTATACCAACAAGGGACAAATAAATCTGGATCTGCATCACGCCGCTGAGGTCTTTCGTCTATGCTCACTATTACAGCTCTACCAAACGTTCCCAGACTTGGTCTCGAGACGACTTCCAGATAAGCTCAATGGAGATTTGAATAATTTTACATGGTCTACCTCACTAGCTCTTCATATCACCGGTCTTCTTTCCAAGATTCCTTCAGAATCAATTCGATGCCTCCAGCCTTTGCTTTGTCTAGGAGTGGGCTCCGGATTGAGGTGTAAGGGGGTACGCTCGGAGGAGAGTCCCCTTAGATTAGACCTCCTAGAACACAATTGTGCAAGCCCAATTTCGGCGACCGAGGATTGCTGGTCCAATCTTGAAGATTCTGACCCGCAATCTTTTACTGACGTTGATTTGGCCCGTGAATTCATCATCGAAAGGCTTCGTGGCTTTGGTCGAGGCCCAGCTACAGGCCCTATCATTGTGTTGCGAGAGTTACTGCAGACTGTCTGGTCGTACTACGATAGTGAGACAGTGCCAGGGTCAATCCATTGGCTTGATGTTATGGTGGATTTGAAGTATGAGACTGTCTTTGGCTAAGATAAGAACCAAATTTGTTTGCGCATTTGCTTGACTAGATACCCACATCAATCAATAATTGATTTCCTTTACTATTTCATGGCTGATAACAACGCGCGTACCTTCCTTCACCACGGATAGATCGGGGGTGGTCAATCAAACTTGCCTTCCGACATGGGTAGTAGTAACACAGGCCTTTTCGCTATCCATCGAGGCTGTTACACCAAAATCATCAACCTGGATCCTTATCTTTGTCCTCTATCATTGTGCCAAACAACCAGGCCACTAACACGTTAGCCTATCTATCATCCAATCCTTTCCGGATCAGGGTTGAGTTACCGTCTCCCAGATTCGCACCAACCCTTGTCAGCATCATATTGGTTCCATAACTCAGGGCGGGGTAATGCCTCTCCGCGATAGCTCTTTAGACTAATACTCTCTAGGCAAAAATGTCCCGTCCAGAATCTGGGGAAACAAGGGGGGCGTTTGAGCTGTGTTAGCAGCGATCAGGGAGCTCGTGATAGCAGACTCGGCCGTCGGCTCTGAACTAGGTATGACTATGATGCAGACGTCACAAAGGTTAATTGATAGGACGAGTTTATATACAATGCGACCGCTGCGCTTGATCGACACTCGTTCTGTGTCGCTCACAACTCAGACAGGCTTCTGATCTTCACTGTGTCTTAATTGTCATTGTTTCCATCATGAACTCATCTTCAGAGAAAGGAAGTGTTCGTGACCATGAACATGCAGAGCATGCTAAACACGCCGAGCAAGCTCACAATGGTGATGCTGCAGACCTCACGGCTTTGGGTTACAAGCCTGAACTGCAAAGAAATCGTTCCATGTTCACCCTGCTGTTCCAATCACTAGCAATTGCTGCTGTAAGTTCATCTTCAACCTGTGTATCGCAGTACACTAAACGTTATAGATCCCCTACGGTTTCGGTGCGCCCCTCATCAACTCGGTCTACGGCGGTGGTCAACTGTCCATGTTTCTCGGCTGGATCATCGTCTGTATTCTCGACGAATGCATTGCCATCTCTCTCGGCGAACTCGCTGCCCGATGGCCCACGTCCGCGGGTCCATACTACTGGTCCTTCCAGATCGCTTCGCCCAAGTACAGAACTGTGCTCTCATTCATCACGGGATGGACGTGGCTCGTGGGTAACTGGACAATCACACTATCCGTCAACTTTGGTTTCGCTTCATTGCTTGCTGGCGGAGTGAGCATCTTTCTCCCTGAATACGACTGGCAACCGTGGAAGCTTGTGTTGATCTTCTACGGACTTTGCGTCGTGACATTTTTTATCGTTGCTTTTGGAAACAAGTTTCTTCCTACTGTTGATACCTTTTGTGCTGCATTTACAGCTATCACCATCTTTATTGTGTGTGTTTGTCTCTCGAGCGAGGCGAAGGATGGGAGGCATTCGCCAAGTTACACACTTGTGAGTACGGAAGTTTCCGATGGGTAGAGAATGGGGCTGACTGTTTTAGGGACACTTCGATCCTAACTTATCAGGATGGGGGAACTTTGGATTCTGGATTGGAGCGTTGCCTTCAGCTTATACGTAAGTCATCATTGATGACTGTCTTATTATCGTCGTGTTCTTATATGTTTCCAGGTTCTCTGCTATCGGTATGATTACAGCCATGGCTGAGGAATGCGGCGATGTTACAGTCAAGCTACCTAGAGCCCTTGCGCTCTGTGTGCCTGTCGGTTGCATTGCAGGCTTGTTCTTTGTAAGTCTCAACACCATCCCGATGTTGTCTTACAATACACTAACCACCGCAGATCATCCCGATTTGTGCGACCCTACCCCCTCTGGAAGACCTCCTCGCTGCGCCCCTCGGTCAGGTCCTGCCTATGATCTTCTACCGAGTCATGGGCACCAAAGCTGGCGGTATCGCCCTAACTGCCCTTGTCCTCATTGTGACTCTCTTCTGCTCCATCTCCATCACTGTCGCCGCCTCAAGAACAACATGGGCTTTTGCACGTGACAGAGCTATTCCTCTTTCCAGAGTATGGTCCAAAGTCGACAAGCGCCATGGGACACCCATCATGGCTCTCATCCTAACCACAGTCATCGAAATGCTTCTCGGTCTGATCTACCTTGGTTCCAGCTCCGCTTTCAACGCCTTCATCGCAGTTGGCGTTATCGGTCTAGCTGCTTCGTACGGCATTCCCATTCTTCTCTCCATGCTCACCCGTCGCGCGGGCGTCAACACCGCACCTTGGACTTTTGGCAATCAATTCGGCTGGGTTATCAATGTTCTCGCTCTTGCGTGGATCTGCTTCGAGATGGTGCTGTTTACCATGCCTGTTGCCATCCCTGTTAATCCTGTGACGATGAATTATGCTGTTGTTGTGTTCTTTGGATTCATGGCTATTTCAGCTGTTTGGTATGTTGTCCATGCTAGACATGTGTACAAGGGACCTCCTGAATCAGATGGTTTGAGTAAGTAGGTTATATTGTAGCTTGAGAACTGGCTGAAAGGAGTTTGGTGTATTTGTGTGTTTATACCCTAGTCTACTGAACGATATTATCGAAGCTTTTATGCATTGACTCTCTGGCTCTTTGGAATGTGTTGTCGTAT
The DNA here is from genome assembly GCA_014898915.1 of Fusarium chlamydosporum. Taxonomy (NCBI): domain Eukaryota; kingdom Fungi; phylum Ascomycota; class Sordariomycetes; order Hypocreales; family Nectriaceae; genus Fusarium; species Fusarium chlamydosporum. The sequence continues at coordinate 55,656 of JAAVUD010000125.1, forward strand.
GCTCTTGAGCCGTGTAATAAAGGCTAGTTAGTTATTCGTTGTTGAGTCTCGACTTTATGCTTTTGCATAGATTCTGAATACAGTTCCTCTTGTAGGCACAGTGAGTGTATTGTGTCGCATGTTCAAACTGTCAAAAACCGCATAACTAAGCGTGTAGATGATCCCGGCTTATTCAATCTCGGCATTGATAAAACCAGTACTACGTTCCTATTCAACCTGGTATATCGCGGTTCAGTTAGATGCTTCTGCATCTCCACGGTCTCAATTCAACACCGCCACAATGACTTCGAATATAATGCTATGAGTCATGTTGTGATTTTCGTATTTATAGCATTGTTCATGCATGGACGTATCTGGCTATGCCGTATTGGTGGGGTTACGTTACACTTCTTTCTGACCTTATGAGTCTATTCAGACCTTAGCTTGAGGCACGGTAAACGCAGGTAGGCGCAGTCACTGAACCTGGACTATAAGTAACCTCACATTTTGTCCTCAACCTCTTGAGATCATAATTCATTCTTCTCTACATTGTGATAAACAGTCAATAGCGGCAATGGCCCATCAAGCAGAAAGACTACCTTGGCAGTCTCTAGCATCAGTCTTTGAGCTAAGGGCAGTTAATCCATGTCAACACGATGCTCCTGACCTCCACCCCCGGGACGAACCAGAGAAGAATGCACCGAAGTTGTGTCTTTTCCGTGATTCTTTCCTCAAAAGTGCAAACCTTGATGCGCAAAAGGAACGCGAAAAATATCCCGGAAAATTCGACCCTCTCAATACTGCAGACTTCTTCAGGAGTTTGCCTGGTGAAGAATGTGACGATGAGAGTCTACCAGCTTTCTACTACCGTGCTGGCAATGACGAAACCATCTTAACCGATGGAATGGTCAACAAGATCACTCCGACTGTTCGACGCTGGTATCCCAAAGATAGAGACGGTTCGACATCATCCAAACTCAAGCAAGGACTGTTATGCCCACATACCCGAGATTCCGATAATTGTGAATGCGCACTGTCGTTCAGAGAGCGCCAACTAGCAGCTTTTCAGCGAGAATATGCTTGGAACGACTGTTGGGAGTTTGAAGAGAAGAACGGAGAAGCATACCGCAATCTTGAATTCGTCAAATCTTTGATGCTCGTTGGAGAAATGGACCCCATACTCCGGGTCTGTTCATCAGATGAGTGTCATCTGGGACGTTGGTGGGAAGCTAGTGAATGTGGATGTATGAACGATGATCTTGGATGGAACATGCTGTGTGAATACGCTATAACAATGTATCTATCCCTCAACATCCTCTACTGCTTCCCTGAAACTTGGCGGAAGGAGGGTTTGCCTATTGACGACTACCGTGACCTCAGGTCATATCGAAAATCTATTCGACATTGCACGATATCCTCTGGGTGTCGAATTGCGACGTATCCCCACAGAGACTTTTTTGGCATCGAAGAACAGCAATTCAGGTATTATCCTGTACCCTTTGACGTACCTCGATGGAAGCATGTTATGTATCTACAGGGAGGTGATACAGCTAGGAACGACTCGGATATCTCCAGCCGGGGGACCTGGAAACTGAAGTTCTATCCCTACGGACTGATGACCTACGACGAGTTCCTCAGCTTCGAGAAACCAGTTGGTTATAAGCCCCACGCAGCCGAAGTCTCTCAAGTCAAATACATGTTAGTCCAAAAGAGCCTACCGGAAGAGCTAGCCGAGAACATCCTCTCAGAAGCCGATTACGTCCCCGGACGAAGTTTACCTGTGGCAGGAAAGCCGCTCCACCCTGGGAACAAGACTGAGTTGGACCTTTATCTTGAGGAGTGCTGGCAGCTTATTGTCCGATGCGTTATGCTCGGACGGGAACTGGAGGATGAAGATTTCGAATTTGATAAGCACATGCGACGTATGTTCAAGGAATGCTTGAAGACAATGTTTCAATGTGATTGTGATAAGAACAATATTTACAACTTTGATGGTGAGTATTAAGAGGACGGCTATTACAATCTGCTTTAAACTAATATTCAATAAATTTTTATCGAGATTAAAACCTTAATAATACTACTTAATGGAAGTCTTACTAAATCCGTATTGCGAGACAATTATCGAACTTGTTCATAAGGCTTGGTTGGCTAATGGGTAAGAGCACGATATCATAGGGCTTATGGCTTCTTTAAGCCATATCCGGCCTCAATCTCTAGATAAGGACTGAAGCTCTGCTCTCATATGAAGAGATTAAGCTTGGAAGAGAATCGCTAACATTCGGAGGATGTCTGTCGTCGTGACGTAGGTTCATTGGAGATGGATGATTGCTCGACGTTGCTTTTACAAGGTCGACTAACAATACATCATACGGGTAGCTGAAACAATACTATAAGCTCGTTGAATGATTAATCCATCCTCTTAGCTTATCTCCCTGATCCATCTGGAGTTACTGATCTTTTCTCTCTGAGATTGAGCTAGTCCATAGAGGAAAGGCAGGATAGATCGTTGTTAGCCTTCATCATTCAGTAACTCTTCTCTCTCTTCTTTTTCACAAGTCCAGGGATCCTAATCCGGATCTTTTGGATAGTTACAGTGGCATCGTTATCGGTACTTTGGTAGTAATACCCACTACAACTATAGTCATCGCAACAAGAGAGGCTGAGCAATCATCAGTCACAACAAGACCTGCTTAAACACTACTTGCGAACCAACAGCTAACAAAGACATCAAAAGAAGAGACAAAAACAACGCAGTACAAGGCAGAATTGATGCAGTCATGATTAGCTCTGGCAGCCTAGTCTACTTGCATGACTCTTCCCCCCCTCTTCTACGCTCTACTTCTTACTATTGGTCAACATGGAGCAACTGACCATTCAACGCATACAGATACAGTTACATCGAGAGTCTTTTCTCAACTAACCAAGCTAGTCATCCCATACAGCATCTTGTGTTTTCCAGTTCGAGTGCAGATAAATTTGGGGGCCATCTCAAAGAGCAGGCTCTCTACCGTGGGACCAAACAGCATCAGCAGACAACATGTCTCGCGGAATGGTTGCCTATCTTGTGAGACAGGATGTGCGGTGCGGCTTAGCTTTCTCGTTTCTGTTTCTCTTTTAATAAGGGTCTTTACGTGCGGCCCCCGAATCCTTTTCTTTTTTTTTCTTTTGCACTTTTGTGAATACCTTCACTTTTGATTACTAAGTTCGTCCCTACTCTGTCTCACCATGGCCGTTCCCCGCATGGTCATCCGCCAAGAGGTGCAAGTCATAACGCAGACAGTTGAACTCCCATCCACAACTTACACCACACACGTCACACTAGGCGTGGTTTCGGCTGCAGCCACGGACCGTCCCGTCGCTGTCACGTCGCAACACAGTGGCGATGGTCTTAACGGCGCTCAAATCGGGGCTATCGTTGGAGTTGTTGTTGGTCTCTTCGTTCTTGCTTTCATCGTCATGTGCTGCTGTTGGCGTCGACCGAAAAAGCAAGTCAAGAAACGGAGAAGTTATCGCAGCTATTCGGGTTCGGAGGATGACTGGTCGGTTGTGATGCCGCATGAGAATTGGACACGACCTGTGCCTATTCCTGTTAGCCGGCCTACGCCTGTGCAGTATCCGCCTCCAACAGCGCAAAGAGAGCAGGTTCCTGGAGGACCAAAGTTCCCTACTTATAGGGCGATTCCTATTCCCAATCCCCGGCGGTCTGAGAATCCGCCCAGGACTTATTGGCGATAGACTGAACATGGTGCCTCCCTATACCAAAGGCTTTGAGTAAGGGGGTTTTTGAAAATCAACGACGTACAGGAACATCATTTGTGAAGTGTGAAGAGCGGAGAGAAGGCAAATGGTTCCTTGAATCGGGCACAAGGCTGGGCATTTATGGTGATATGAGCGAACGAGCGAGCATTTCCCTTTACGAGTCATGAAGTAATTAATCAACAAGGACTTAATCATCACAGAAGTAATATTCAAGCATGTATATACTACATACACGAAAATTCATCATCATCTCATCTCATCATCATCATTTATCTTAACCCTCCCACCACAACTTCAAAACACGCCACCATTAAACAACCTCCTTCGTCTTGTGGTTACACTTGTGCGAGTTGCTAGCAAGTGTCTTCTTCTTCTGCCACTGCTCAAAGCGTGCAGCAATAGCCCTCTTGTTCTTGGGGTTGGGAGTAGTCTTGTCACGCGCAGGAACTCCTTTAAGACTGAGCGCAAATTGAGCTGCAGCCCGACCAGCAGTCTTGGTATTGAGCGTGAGGGCGTCCCAGTGGATGTTTTCGATAGTGTCGCAGGCCAAGTGGTAGCATGGGTCGGTCTCTTCGTCAGCGCCAGTGAAGATGCCGGATGAGGGGATGCCGAGGGCGATGAAGGCGGCGTAGTCGGAGGATTCTCCAAATTCTCTGTTTACTCTGTGAGTATTTTGCTTTCTGAAAATTTTGGTATTTGAACTTACTCCCACTCGACAGTCTTGCCCTTCTTGCGCAACCAAGCAGCGAGGATATCGCCACCGACTCTATCGGCGGGCTTGCTGGCCTGGACCCAGTATTTTGGCTTGGGAGAACCGATCATGTCGTAGTTGAAGTAGAATCGGATGCTGTCGGCTTCCTCCTCTGTCAACTGCTCGCCATAGTAGTAAGAGCCAGCGAGACCACTCCTACATCATGTGTCAGTCAACAGCAACATCACATATCCGAATCATCGATATACTCACTCTTCGGCCCCCCACCAAGCCCACCGAACTTTGTTCTTGTAGCCAGTGTACTTAGTGAACGATTTGGCAATCTCGAGAATACCGGCGGTTCCACTGCCATCGTCGTTGATACCTGGGCCCTCCTGAACACTATCAAGATGAGCACCCATCATGACAACATTCTTGGGATCACCCTGCTTTGTCTCAGAGATGATGTTCCAGGTCTCTCGAGTCTCGTAGAACGAGTCCACCAGCAGAGTAACCTCGAGCTTCTCTCCACCTTCGATGCGCTTTCGCCAAGCAGTGCCGACCTCGAGAGGGATCACGCCGACAGGGACAATGAGTTCGAGGTTCTCAGCGCTGAGTGTAGCGCTAGTGATACCTTCGCCGGGAGCATTGTGAACGAGGATAACACCGCGAGCACCGGCCTTCTTTGCGAGCTTGAGCTTGTCTGAAATGGCACATGCGCCACGCTTGACGAGAACGAGCTTGTCCTTGGCATCAACACCCTCCCATTGGTCGGCAAAACATCCAGATCCGCGCTCATCGTCAATTGGGACAAGGACGAGAGGAGCAGTGACACCACCTTCGGGTGTGCCAACGTTGTAGATCAGAGTGATGACATAGACATCCTCGCCGTCAGGTCCTCGCACCTGGATATCCCTTGTCTGTTCAAAGGTGTAGTTGAAGGGCTGGATGTGAGTGTCGAGGTATCTATCGTACTTCTTGAGCTCTTTGGAGATGTAGTCGACGGATGCTTTGTAACCGGGCATGCCAAACGCTCTGTTGCCACCATGCTTCTTACCGATGCTGTTGAGGTCCACAAGTGTCTTTCGAAGCCTACCATTGTTAGACATGGCTGGTATGGAATGTGCGACGGGTTACTCACTTGGACTTTTTAATGTCACCCTCGACCTGGCTGGCTGTCAACTTTTTGGTAGCTGACACCTCTGAGAAGAGGAGGGCTCCGTAGAGCAAGGCGTTGAAGAACTTCATGATGCTCAAATTGAGTTGCAAAGCCTTGGTTCCCGAAGATGAGAATGAACCAGATAGTGCGGCAGACAGTCCATTATATACAAAACGAACATCAAGTCTTAAATCCGGGCTGCACCAATTAGAACGGTCAATCGGTCGACATATTTTTGCCCAAGAGGCAATTCCAGCTTCTGTCTAGCCTATCGGCAGAGGATGCGAAAATGGCAGGTCGCAACAGTCAAAAGTCTTGGCATCGACTGGTGCTCACGGCCCATGTCGTAGCGGCCAGCTTAAGAGGTATGACAAGATAAGATCTACAAGGGAGAACAAACGAATGCGGGGGTGATGCCAGGACCAGGGCGATGGTGATAGGTTCGAGGAGAAGTGGCGGGAGGAACTATTGTAAAGTGGTTAAGGACTTTTGAAAAGGGAATCGATGAGCATATCGTCCGCTTACTGAAGGTAATTGGACTGTGGTTGAGATGATCGAAGTTGAAGGAGATAAATGGCCGGGTATGACGGTGTCTTATCGCTGATCAGCTACTACGTATCGTGAGCTTCCATATTAATGACGGGAAAGTCTGCGAATTGCACGCCATTCATTGTAATGAGCTTCCATCTCAACACATTCTTAGTATTCTGTAGATGAAGACACAAGTTATCAACAATCAATGAGATTAACTGGTGGCAAGTATGGCTCCTCTCTAATTTTGTCATCAAGTTATCCAATTCTTTGAGTCTCTACTTGATAATGTTCTTGATACGAATCGATAGCTTGATCACTATTTAAGCTTAATAGTCTAACTTTACATACGTGTGATGGCAACAAGCTACCGGGTAGATCAAACGGCGTGTCGTTTCTCAGACCAGACAAGCAACCCGTAACTTATCATATCATACTGAGGTACTCACCGCCTACCAAATCAGGACCTTTCTAGACCCGTTCTAGAACGGTTTCCACAGGATAATCTCGGCATTGGCGGGGCAGAGTTTTTGTCTTTGTACGGAGTAGAGTTTCTGTCTGTCATACCGCCCCGCCACGGCAAACAAATGTTTTGTACCTCGTGGCGTGCTTTTATTTAATTAAGTGGTCAACCATTTTCTCTCGTATGAGATTTCTTTCCTTTCCTCCTACCTTCTTTTTCTTGTTGTATACGTTAGAATCTTAGCAAAAATGGCATCTCAGGTCCCTCACGTCTTGCCCCGCGCTGCCACCGTCCATTCTGCGACTGAACTTATCGGCAACACCCCTCTTGTCCGACTCAACAAGATCCCCCAGTCGCTGGGTATCGAGTGCGATGTCTACGTTAAGCCTGAGCTTTTCAGCGCTGGCGGTAGCGTCAAGGATAGAATCGCCCTGCGTATGATTGAGGAGGCCGAGAAGAGCGGCAGAATTAAGCCTGGTGATACTCTGATTGAGCCTACCAGTGGAAACACGTAAGATTACTACTGGTACAAAATCATGATGGCACATGCTGACTCTGACTAGTGGTATCGGCCTGGCTCTTGTCGGTGCCATCAAGGGCTACAAGACCATCATTACTCTTCCCGAGAAGATGTCAGCTGAGAAGGTTTCCGTCCTCCGTGCTCTTGGCGCCACCATCATCCGTACCCCTACACAAGCTGCTTGGGATGCCCCCGAGTCTCACATCGGTGTTGCTCGACGTCTCGAGAAGGAGCTCCCCAACGCCCACATCCTCGACCAGTACAGCAACGTGGACAACCCCAACGCTCACGAGTTCGGTACCGCCCAGGAGATCTGGGAGCAGACTGGCGGCAACATCACTGCTCTTGTCGCTGGTGCTGGTACCGGAGGTACCATTACTGGTATTGCTCGTGGTCTCAAGAAGCACAACAAGGACATCAAGGTTATTGCTGCCGATCCCCATGGCAGTATCCTTGCTCTCCCCGAGATCTTGAACCAGGACCACATCAACGAGGGTTACAAGGTTGAGGGTATCGGATATGACTTCATCCCCGATGTTCTTGACCAGCACATTGTCGACAAGTGGTACAAGACTGATGACCGACAGTCTTTCCACCTTGCTCGTCGCCTGATTTCTGAAGAGGGTCTCCTTGTTGGTGGTAGCTCTGGCTCTGCTATGGCCGCTATGCTCCTCGCTGTCAAGGAGTACAACTTCAAGAAGGGCGATGTTGTCGTTGTTGTTCTCCCCGACAGCATCCGAAGCTACCTCTCCAAGTTCGCTGACGACGACTGGCTCGCTGCCAACAACCTCCTGCCCGTGAACGGAATCGAATCTCAAGTCAACGGCAACGGTGACAAGAAGAACTCCGACCCCTACGATGGCGCTACCATTGCTGCTCTCCGTCTCAAGCCCGTCACATCCGTCGGTGCCACATCCACCTGCTCTGAAGCTATCGAGACCATGCGCGACAAGGGTTTCGACCAGCTCCCCGTCCTCTCCGCCAACGGCAACAAGCTCGTCGGTCTCGTCACCCTGGGTAACCTCCTCAGCTACATCTCCAGCGGCCGCGCCTCTGCCCAGAGCCCCGTCTCCGAAGTCATGTTCGACTTTGCCCGTCTTGACGAGATCGTCACTGACCCGCGCGAGTTCGCCTCCCCCGTCAACCCCGGCAAGCGCAGGCAGTTTGTCGAGATCACAAAGGACACACCTCTCACCACCCTCAGCAAGTTCTTTGAGTGGAACAGTGCTGCCGTTGTCACTGAAAAGTCCGACGGCTCCAAGTCTCTCTCCAAGCCTATTGCTGTTGTCACAAAGGTCGATCTCCTCACATGGATGATCAACAAGAAGTTGTAGATACAAGAACCTCGCGAGAGGTAGGAACGAGTACTCATGTTTTCAACGACATTCACGTCTGGCGTTCCAGGATACCATTAGAAAAAGAGATGAATGATTTGGGTGGATTAGTTTTTGATAGACTGCATTTTTGGGCGGTAGACTCAACATCTACATGGCATTTGCGACGGGAATTAACTGCGTAAATTAAAAAATGTCATTAATATAATTGTGTCATCCATTTGAACCCCCAATTTGTGAATGCTGATTATTTCGGTGAGATTTATATCCGCTGGGCGATCCACCACCACCACTTGTCTGCACCAGGACCGTCGCCTGTGATGTTTCCAGGAAGAACATCGACGTCGATGTCGAATTCTTGTAGCTGGTTAAAGGTAAACTTGGAAGAACCGTACTCGCCCAGCCAAGAATCTTGCTCCTCTGAGCCAATATCGTCAGATCCAACACCTGAATCCAGCAGTCCCTTGCTTCGCGAAGCACGGATCCTCGTTAGCTCAGCCTCTAGGTTGGTCTTGACAAGAGTCGATGGCAGCGCAGTGAAGAGGTCCATCTTGTTGGCGGCGATGAGGATAGGGATCGAGGTCTTGGTCTTTGTGTTGGTAGCGCGCTTCTGCAAGAATAGCAGGACATCGTAGAGGTAAGCAGCAGTGGGCGCAAGGACCTCAGGCTCTCCAATAGCTGCAGCATCGACCATGAAGACAACTGCCTTGAGCTTCTCGGTACGGTTCAGCTTGCCCACAGCCACGTTTCGCAGCTTGCCATGTCCGGGGGTGTCGATGAGTAGGAACTTGGTGTAAGTACCATCGTGGACATCGTGGTTGCGGTAGGAATGTCTGTGTTCAGAATCGGTGGAAGCGTTGAGCTCGACGTCGTGCGACACCTGGGAAGTGTGCGTCTCGGTACCAGTAGCGCCGCGCTCAAAGAGAGTGAGGAGTGACGTTTTGCCAGCGTTGGCAGGGCCGACGAGAAGGACGCTGGGAGGGACGGTATATGTCCTTGACGAGGAGAGAATGAGGTGAAGAATAATAGGAGCACCGATAATAATGATTGCGCCAATGATGATTGTTGTGAGGGAAGGCGTCATGATGGCCTCGACGGTCTCAATAAAGTTGGCCATGGCGAACGGAAGTGCGGCACCAATCGGCACCTATGATTATCGCGACAGGGTACCAAAGCCGAAAGAACCACTAGAAGGGAGAGAAGACAGGGCCTTTGAGGTTTGTTTGTAACCTCGAGGTCGTAATTGACTCGCGATCACTGGGATGACGTTGCAAACAAAAAACGTTTGCTGTCAAATTGGTGGAAGGAAGCTGTGGGAGACGAATATCTGGCCAGCCCAGCCCAGCCCACCGGAGAGCTCCTTGACCGGCATCCCCACTTCGCTCAGCCTCAGCCACAGAGCTTCAAATCAAATACGTTGCGACCAATGATAGACAGCGACAAAGAGCCACTGTAACAAAAAGAGATAAGGGGGGGCCTCGGGGGGGTAATCAGCCACTGAGAGGACCCTGGGTTGACTGGCAATTAAATGGCGGACCGGCATGTTCAAGGCGGACGGCTTTCCCCTTATGGGGAAGATGAGGGTCTAAGCTCAGCCGCGCTCGGCATCACGGCTTCCAGCCATAGCATAGTAATACGTAGGCCTACTCCACGCTCTCTCTCCTTCAAAATTCAGCCAAGACTCAGCCAAGGCCAGTTTATTTCGGCGTGCACTCACTGCACTGCACTTTTTCCTCTTCTCTCTTGTTCGCTGTTTCTCTTCCTCTCGTCGAATGTCCTGATTGATTGATAATGCTTATCTTGTACGAATAAACCAAATCGACTCTTCTTCAATCATCTTTTTGCTTTCCCTGTCCGAGTCCTCCACACGTGAAATCAGCTACAAACTTACGTCGCACGAAACCCTGGCCTACGGGCACAATTGCTATGGCGAGCATAAATACAACCAGTACTGCAGCCGGATCAGTCGCGCCCATTCAGATGTCTGGAAAGGCGAATGCTGCTACCCCCAAGCTGAATAGCGAGGTCGAGATGGGCAGTCTGCCTGGGGATGCCCAGAATCAGGAGGATGATATTATGCAGGTGGCGCGGGTAGGGGATGTACCGGCCATGGAGAAGCTCTTCGAGTCGGGCGAGTACGATGCGACCTACCACGACGATGAGGGTATCACGCCCTTACATGTAAGTGTTTGAGACGCGCCGACGGGTTTCGGGAACTGACCAATCTGCAGTGGGCTGCGATTAACAATCAATATGCGATGTGCAAATTCTTGATCGAACACGGCGCCGAGATCAACAGAAAGGGCGGCGAATCTGTAGCAACACCTCTCCAGTGGGCAGCTCAGCGATGCCACTACTATACAGTCAACCTTCTTCTACAACATGGCGCCGACCCGCTCATTACCGATGCTCAAGGTTACAATACCCTCCACATCTCGACGTTCAACGGCAACGTCCTCCTTATCGCCCTCCTTCTCCATCAGGGAATACCTGTGGACGTCCTCGACACCTTTGGCCACACAGCGCTGATGTGGTCTGCTTACAAGGGCTTTCCCCAATGCGTCGATCTCTTTCTCCGCTGGGGCGCAAGCGTTCATGCAACCGACGAACAAGGCTTCACCGCGCTGCATTGGGCTCTGGTCAAGGGAAGTCCTGGGTGTATCCTCAAACTTATCGAGTACGGTGCCGATCGATTCGCAAAGACGCAGACGGGTAAGACCCCTGCCGTGACGGCCAACGAGCTTAACACTCAAGTCGCTTGGCACCGAGCGCTACAGGAATGCGGTTTCAACGAGGACGGCCACCCCGCGGTGCCGCCTTGGCCTGGTGCTAGCTATTTCTTGAAGGATAAGAGAACTTTTGTTACCAGGTTTTTGTTCATTTGGCCGTTTGTTTTGGTATGGGCCATGCTTGTAGTCATGTCAAGTGCGCCCGTGTACATCGGCGTACCTCTTGGACTGGCTGCTGTTTATGGTATTCAGTGGGTTGCCCAGCAAGTGTTAGAGTATGCGCCTTCAGATATGCGACATTTCCACAAGACGGTATGTGATAATGCCCCTCCACGCAAATGGGTACTAACTTTGATAGCCTTGGTTAACTGGAATCTTTGCCGCAACCCTTTTCTGGACGGGTGTAAACTGGTTGACAACAGTCCTCTTCGCGACAACACTCGGCGCAAGCGAAGGTCATGGACATGGCTTACTCAACCTTCTTTTTGCAATCTTCTTTGGCTTTACAGTGTATTTCTACATTGCTAGCATGCGATACGATCCCGGTTTCGTCCCAAAGATGAACGGCATTGCTGAACAAAAGGCTGTCATCGATGAGCTCCTTGCCCAGTGGAAATACGATGAGACCAACTTTTGTGTTACTTGCATGATTCAGACCCCTCTTCGAAGCAAACACTGTCGTCGTTGCCAGCGATGCGTTGCCAAGCATGATCAGTAAGTAGTTGCATCTCGGATTCATGTTGTATACTGACCTATATAGCCATTGCCCATGGGTGTACAACTGTATTGGTATCAACAATCATAGACACTTTTTCTTTTACCTCATTTCGCTCACTCTGGGCATTGTCTCATATGACTTCCTGCTGTACTACTGTAAGTTGCTTCGAGTAATTGTATTACCGCAGCACTAACATTCTTTCAGACTTTGACACTATCAGCAAGAATGCCTCAGAAACCTGCAATGTCCTTAGCCCCACTCTTTGCAAGTACATCAACGCCGACTCTTACACTTCAATCTTGGCTATCTGGATCACACTGCAACTACTATGGGTCACCATGCTTTTGTTCACTCAGTTCATCCAGGTCGCTCGGGCCATGACTACTTACGAGAACATGTTTGGTATCCGTGATGGTAGCAACATTACTGCTCTCACATCTACTGGCGCGCCTCTCGACCCCAACCACCCATCTCTGTCCGCCGCGACACCTGCTTCTGCTCACTCCCACAAGCACAAGGGCGGTATGCTGAAGTCGTTGAGCCGTACTCTTGGTGTCGATCCCTTCATTGAGACTATTACTGGACGTGGTGCTGTGTCTGGCAAGAACAAGCGCAAGAAGAAGAACCCTTACAGCAAGGGATGCATCACCAACTGTAAAGACTTTTGGTGTGATCCTGCCCCTATTTTTGGCCAGCGAGAGAATGGATCTGCTGTGCTTGGTGGCGAGAGAGTCGATTATACCGCCATGTATGAGAGCCCAAGCTTGATGACATTGACGGGTCGGCGAGATCGTGGTGGTTACGAACAAGTGGGAACAGAAGAAGTCTAACCGGGATTCATTTTGGAGCCAAGGAGTAGTTGACTGGAGATTACATTATGACCAATTAGATGACAATGCTGGCTACGGATAAGACGGATGGCATAAATTACGGAGAGCATGATGCGTTACGACTGATTATACTATATGTTGCGTGTTACATGTGAGAGTGAGCTGGTAGACTAAAGCGAATGGGATATATGATGAGAACTGTATATTAGCTGGGGATGTAATATTAATACTCCAGAGGACAGGCGTTAGTTACGTCAAGACATTGGATTCAGAACCCTGAGTTTCAGACTTATCAAGAGTTTGCATAGACTGCATGAACGAGGCGACCCACGACCGTGCTGAGTTGGAGTCTGATAAAGGCCAAGAGGCGAAACATGAGTCAAGTTGATCTGGTGGCTTGGCCCTCGGTTAGAATTGTAAGATCTCAACGGTTCTCTTATTCCTTTCTCGACTCAAACACACCAAATGGCTCGTAATGTATCCTGGTACTTCCTTCAGTGGCGCTGTCAAAGCGCAAACACGTTCGTGAGGACATCCGCTTGTCACACATGTCTTTGCAACGACACTAAAAATTGGTTGAAGCTGAAACATGACATATCAACTGAACTTTGTCGGTTTCCCCACTAAGCGAGCATTACCTGAGCAAGCGGGCCAGGCGAATACCTGCCTTTTCGTGGCAACGGACGAGTTGACTTAGAATGGTATAAGAGATGCAATTATTTGTCAAGTTGAAAGTGCCGTGGTCATTTGATAGGCTTTCACTGCGTTGAGAGGCTGACAGACTTGGTAAAGCTCGATGTCACCTTGTAAGCAGATTTCATATATCAAAAAGACTAGGGTGATGAGAGCACTTATGTGGTATATGTAGCTGACGACAACCTGCGTCTTTTCTTTGAGCATGTCACCGGCCTTTGGTCCTTTGTTGAAACCCACGTGTTAATGTAAGTAAGCGTATTCCATCTAAGCCATCTTGATGCAATCGATCGCAACGGTTTCGATATGCAGATTCAATCGTGCATGTGGCATTCGTCTTTGTACGACCGTGCCAAGGCAAAGAAGTAGAATTGGGACAATGGGCGTGTTTTGATATATGATAAACTCAAAAAAAATGAGATATCTGATATTAATCAGTGGTGCATTTTCTTCTACCTACGGAGTACATGGGGGAAAACTCGCGGCAATTCCTGGCAGGGGTTTCCTTGTCAAGGCATGCTTGCGAAGAAAGTGGGTAAACCAAGAATGAAAAATATGACTGGGCATATTTTTAGGTCATAGCAGAGTTTGACATACAGCGAGAAACAGTCACTTGAGGTCTCGAGTTGATAAGTTGAATGAGATCAGAGAAACAAAGCAGGTTGTCAACATGGTACGGGATCCCATCCCTCGGCCGAGTCATGTCAAAGCGAGAGAGTAGGTACCTGGTCTTGATATGACTTCTCAAAGAGGAACACAATTGACAAAGCTAGACTCTTCTCGATGAAAAATTGCAGGGGTTATTAGACGAGTTCTGATACAGGGACTACGGGCCGTAACGGTTTGATCTTCGCTTATTCCTCCACTCATTTCATCCGAGGTTGAAAGGTTAGACATGATTCAAGAGTGATGACTTTTCAAAACATTCAAAGGATTGGGAGCTAATCGTTGATATAGAGCTTATATAGACCAGTATGTGATGTGATATAAACCACAATGCGCATAGGAGGGCTGAGACATGTTACGATTGTACCTGCATTACAACACACCAAGCAGTTATACTGTATATGATGTGAGCCTGACAACATGTAAACTACCTTTAAAATGGATAGGCTATTCTATTTGCTTTTTATCATTTCGTAGCCCCGAAACATGGCTGATCCTAAATGTCTGCTTCAGTCCTTGATAGTGCTTTACTTCTTTCGGGTGGATTGAAGTTCTCTCCCAAAAAGAGACAACTGCTACGCAATCGTGAATCTCCAGTCGCATATGTGATCCGGACGGAAAATGATCGTCCTTCCGAACGATTGTGGGTTGCAACCCAAACGATTGGTTACTAAAGATGAGGTTTATATCATATTATTCAAGAAGGTCTGATCGCGAGGACCATGTTTCGAGTTGGGATATGTAGACTTGATTCACGGCAGACATCGTTGTTCAAGTTTACAGCAGATAAATTGCAAAGACCAAACGAGACAAAACCAACAAATCGTATTCCCAGTCCCATACCGTTGAGATCGAGATAAGCTAAGGCTGACTGACTAAGGAAAGACAAATTAAGACCATAATGTCTCGCATGCAGATGAGAAGCACAATGACTGTGGGGGTTCAAGGCAGCATCTGATAGGTACAGTCGAACGTATAGTCCAGGGTCAAGAGCCATTCAAGATCGAGTGTGACAATGCCATCCAGATCAAGACAGGGGTGTTTTGAAACTAAATACAAAAGAAGAAAAAGAAACGTCTTGCCTAAGAAAGGAAAAGAGTGAAAAAGAAAAAGAAAGCAACAGGTAGACTGCACTTCATTCTACCCGGTCTTGGGAATTGGAAGTCGAAAGGTCTGAGTTGCATCAAGACGCAAGAATGGAAAACTGTGGCTTTGAGATGACTGATACGTTATCATGAAATATTACAACCGTTACTGACAATAGAGGAGGCTTATGTTGGTGGCGAGACATTTATATCAAGGGCTTTTCATCTGATCTTGTATCAGCTTTAATTCAACCTACAGTCTTCAAGGCATTGACTGCAACACTCAAGCCAGACTGCTCACCAATACATCTACTTCCAAGGCAACTGATGATGTTATATACATGGGGTCTATAAAGAAAGATTTATTCATGAATGCATAAAAAGAAGCAATTGCAATCAAGCGGCGACATGCTGTAGATATGGAAGACCTCCGAAGGAGAAAAAGAAAACAGCGCAGTACCAAGCATTGGCATACGATCAGGTCTTTTCTCCCAAGCGCCTCCAATAACCATACAGAGTCGAGGTAGTATTTGTCTCCATCTCATCCATTAAAGGGTAGATCCTTCACAAGACCCTGTCCTGTCCTGTCAAGTACTCCAGTATAGACAGGCCATTGACTACCGTGATGCATCACAAAACAAGACTTTTGACCCTGTCTGGTACAACGGGGAAGACTCACGTGAGATTGGTGCTGCAACCTCAATGCAGTGATCTACCTGGTCTTGGCCAAGGCTGTAGTTGGTTAATTGTTATGATTGCAATGACATTTTCAGTACCGGGCTGCTTGGTAGCCGAGCTGAAGAAACTTACCGGTGAGACATGCATTGCTTCGATTGGTTTACCTGAACGATCTTGCAGAAAATGAGGCCAGTTATCTTTACTGCTATTGGTTATTTGTTCCGATTCTTCAAACCACAGTCTCTCAAGGCCAGCCCACAATGGAACTGTCAAGGGTTTCCTCACGATTACAAGACATGCCGACAACTAAATGACTTCTTGAATAGTCAATTCCTGCTTGCGTAACATGTATTCTCTTCTATCTCCACGTCACGTCTAATCAAGCCCCATTCTGTATGTACAGTACGGGGCCGACGTTCCTGAAAGCGAGAGCAGGGGTTGTTGCAGCCAGGGTTACAACGTTAGACGAGGTTAGAATGGGAACTGCATAGAGCAGGAAAAGCAAAAAAAAGATGCGACTCTTGATTTTCTTTTTTACTTTGCCTCTATGGAGTATGTTGTATGTCTACTATTAAGTGAGATATCACTTTCTTCTTGCCCCATAGTCGAATGATTTTCTATCTGGCCTACCTTAGCTGGGGACTTACCTGGTTCCGTTTGCCCATGTTCTCACACATTGTGACAGAAAGAAGACTGCCTACACTAAAGGATAGAGACAGAACGAGAATCCCAGCATAATGGATTACATGTAGACTCTTCTGTATCATGGTGGAGTTGAGAGAACCTCTTTACCCTTGTCTCTCTCTTACAACCCAGCTCCTTGTCCAATATATAAAGTTGACTCTGCACACCCCGAACATCTTTCTTCTTTGCTCTCATTATCGCGAGTCGTGCTACTGCATGTCTTACTCCATTTATTTATATTAACTACAGCTTGCAGACGCTGCTCTATCAGCAGCTTTACTTTTTACTCATTCATATATTTATCTTGGCGTCGATCGATGTGCATTCCTATTCCAAGATATAAGGATGTCCTCTCTCACAATGGGTTCCGGCTTTCCATTCCCAATCCCTCCCATATACCTCATGGATCCACCGCCAGGATATGAACGGCACCCGGAGAACCCTCCTAGCAGCGCTGGAGCCGTTATACCGGCTGGTGCTGCTACGACGGGTGTTGCGTTTTTGATCGTTGTTATTCGAATCCTCACAAGAAAGTTTGTCGTCAAGAGTACTTTGGGTGCTGATGACTGTATGTCTTTATTTATCCGCCAGAGGAAATTCATCATGGGATCCAGTACTAACTCGGACAGATCTATGCTTGGCAAGCCTTTTCTTCTCTTTTGCTTTTCTCGCCATCACACTTCATCGTAAGTGGTTTCTTCTTTTTCAACACAGTCAAGTATATCTAACAGTTACAAGTATTAGAACTCGGCGTTGGGAATCACACATGGGACGTCACTATAAAGACATATGTTCCCAAGTTTTGGCAATTCAGTACAGCATCTAACCTTGTCTACTGTGCGAGTATCAGTCTCTCCAAACTCTCCGTTCTCGCCTTTTACCTCCGCATCTCTCCCGATAAATTCGTCCGTCGAGCAGTACACTTCTGCATGGCTCTCGTGTGCGCCTACAGCTTCACCTACGTCCTGATGGTCATATTCCGATGCTGGCCTATCTCTGCAGGCTGGGACCCTCTCCAGCAAGATAAATGCTACAGCTTGAAAATCCTTGTCATCTATCTTATCGCCTGCAGCATTTCCGTCGATGCCTTTATAATGATTATCCCCTTCCGGATCGTCAAGCCTCTGCAGGTTCCTCGTCGTCAAAAGTTGGGACTCGCATTTCTCTTTGCAACTGGTGGCTCCATCATTGGAGTCACCATTAGACGACTTACCATCACCCTTCCCATGCTCCAAAGTCTCGACTACACATGGAAACTGCCACCACAAATCGTCTTGAGCTTCATCGAGGTCAACCTGAGCATTGTCGTTATCTCCATCCCTGCCCTCAAGCCCTTCTTTAAGCGCTACATTCCTTTTCTCATCCATTCTCGAATTCGTTCTTCGGATAAGTCTTCCAAGAACAGTGATCAGGAGAAAAAACCCGGCAATGAGAACCTTAGCAACGACTCTTACGAGATGTCTCGAAGAAAGGCATCAGGCAACCAGGACGAAGAGACACGTTTATGGAATAGGGATCCTGAGCGGGGTCTTAATGTTGACTCGGATGATTCAAGGCAAGAGACCGAAAGCCTCGACAGCTTGGCCGATCGGTTACCTTCTCTGACACAAAAACCAGAGGCCGCTGTGATCAGTTTCACCACCAAGCGTAGTCACAGTGTCAACGGCATTGATGTTAGCAGGGAAACAGTCGTCACCTATGGCCAAGCCATGTAGACGAACAACTCAAGAGTCAGGTACTCGAGGGATTTTATACAACGAAATAAGCGCCATGTCACTTTTTCCAGCGCATTTTTGAGCTCCCACAAGAACAATATAGTGTCGACATCGACATAAGAAGACGTCCACGAAGAGCCGAAACCAAACTTTTCCAATTGCATTTCAAGGATTACGTGGCGTCTCTATTTACATGGCGTCTCGGAGACAGGAACATTGGCAGTGACCAACTGTACAGTTGGAGGGCATGTTACAAAAGAACTTATGAAAACTGGGAGGATAGCGATTCTTTTACTTCAGTGCTATATATTATATGGGATTAATGTTGATCATAATAATCCATTGCAATTTACGAACTTATGGCATACTCTTCTACTTTCATCTGACGCCCATACATCCGTGAATATGATGATTCAAAAACTTGGTCATGCAAGAGAAGTTACAGACTTCTTCCTTCGTCTCTAGCATGGTACCCGTTTCCGTTAGTAAACCTCTCCTCTTGACTCACAACCGCCTTGGGAAGGCCAAATCCGACACCGAAGAAGACAAAGATCGCCCACTTCCAACGGAAGGGGTTAATAACCACGCAAAAGAAGAACCACCAGAGAAGTTCCAAGTAGGTAAAAAAGTCAAAGGCGCCAGTCGGGCTGGTAAGCTTGAGTGTTTTTGTCAAGTCGATCCAGCGCTGCATCCAGAATGGACTAGGTCGAGAGAATGGGTCCATGAGGAACATGAGAAGGATTCTTGTGTAGATACCAATGTGCCAGTTGCCGACCGTCCCGATGGCGTTGACATATGTGCAGTTGATGGCCGAGACGGAGGGGTGAGCAGGTGGGAATGTCTGGAGATACCAGTTGGGCGGTGGGTAGGGCTCTTGGAAGCAATCTTTGGGGAGGAAAGACAGAGAAGGTCTCTTGTAGCCAGTTGCCATCACAATGATATCAGCATCGATGATTTCTTCGTGGCCAGGACCGCCCTGTGGAACGCCCTTGGCACGTCGATTGACGCGGATACCCTTATCGACAAACTCGTCGATATCACAGCGGACCCATTCAGCCTTACCCTCGCGTAGCTTATCCATAACATCTGAGTTGACCATAGGTGTCTCCATGAACAAACCCTGGCTCTTATCGGGCGAGATGTTCTCAAGATCCCTGTAGAAGAACTTGCGCAGGAAGAACTCGGGAATGAACGAGAGAGCAGTCTCATGGCCGAAGATGTTGAAGCTGAGAAGAGCATCGACGAACATGTTGCGAGGGATGATCCACTTGTCTGAGCGGGAGAGAATACTCACTTTGGCAGCGTCTTCTGCGAAAGCAAATTCAAGTGACTCAACTGCAGAAGCACCACCACCAATGATGGCCATTTTCTTTCCCTTGACATCTTTTCTACAAACAAGTCAGTCTTGATTCTCTTCCCTGCGTTTATGAGATTACATACCCAGTTAAGTCGCTAGAGTGGTAAATTGGACCCTTAAAGTTATCCATGCCAGGAATCTTGGGCATCTTTGGTGCACCGCAAGTACCGACAGCAGCGATGACACCACCGAAACGCCCGAGAGAAGGATCATTGATAATCCATCGTCCCTGCTCGTCTTGGTAAACGCGGTCGATTTTGGTGTTGAAGCGGGTTCGCTCCTTGAGTCCATAGCGTTCCCAGAGCTGTCTGACCTGGCTGAGGATTTGCTGGCGATCAGGATAGCCACGGTTCCACTGCACAGAAGGATGGAATCGATACATCAACGAATGAATCTGAAGTCCAGACGTCTCATTGACTCGCTGCATGTATAATTAGCTTGATGCAATTGCAATTGGGCTTTGGGTATGCTTACACTCCAAATACCACCAACGTTATCCTTGGACCCAGCTTCGAAAATCACAACGTCAAAGCCATGGCCAATACAATGAGCCGCAGAAGTAACACCCGTGATTCCAGCACCAATTACGGCGATTTTAGGCCGATTGCGTCCCAGCCTCGCATTTTCGCTGGGCGGTTTGGGGGAGAGCAGTTTAGCTGTGATCCATTGGAAGATCTGGAAGAGAAAGATGAAAGGGTGCAAGATGGGATTGACGAGACCGTGATCAGAAGCCATGATTGCGACAATTAATGAAAAATAAATCAATGGTTCAAGGAAGAGAGACGGCGACTGAGAGGGAATCTTTTCATAAAGCTGTTTGGAATTATCATGTGAAACTCGATGGGTTGGTCATGACGTCAATTTTTCACATGCTAGAGTTGCCCATGACGAGTCAATGATTCAAATTCCAAGGTCCAACAAGACAAGACGCTCGTATAGATAGATAGTTGCAGATGCTATGGCGATCAGACCACGGGTAACACGGCTGAAACCACAATAACCTCCCTCATTCCAACCTCATTTCATCGATGTGTTTACTTTAAGATCTACCAATTCCCTCTCTAAAAAAAACTCATCCTATAACTCAAACTACCTACTTACACAACCATCCACACAATATCACCCACGTCTAGCCCTCCATTCACATTCCCGAGCAATCCGATAAATCACAATAACTTCAAAATGGAGCATCCCGGTAATTTACTCTAGTCGTAATACCCTCAGTTGACCACTTACTTACACTACTACAGTCAAAGAAATACCCGGTGTCATCAAGTCACTCACTCAAGGCACGCCAGATGTCCAAGAGTCTGCTCTAAGAGAATACTTCCTCCCCAATGCCTCATTCACACACCCATTCTGTCATGTCCCGTCGATATCCAAAGGACAGGTCCCGCTTGCCGGCGGTCTCGAGTCTATTCAGTTGATCCTGGGCATCTATCGATGGTACCGCACTCTAAGTCCACACATTGACATTCAGGTCGATTCAGCAGGTAAGCAGAATTACTTGATAGATGTTTCACAAGGCTAACTGTGTCCAGCGTTTGATCAAAAGAGTGGCCTTCTTTACGTCTCCCTCCGGCAGACCTTCGCGCTCTGGTTTGTGCCTCTTTACAAAGCACCTGTCCGGCTTGTCTCCGTCCTGCAACTCACTCAACTATCGCCTGATTCGTCGTCAGACGAAGACGAAGCCCCCGAGGATACAAAACCTCACCGGCAGAGCGCCAAGTACTACATCGCTAGTCAAGAGGATTTGTACCCTGTCAACGACTGCATTCAATTTCTATGTCCGGGTCTGGGTTCCTTCTTGTGGAGGGTTTGGCAGCTCTACAGCACTTTCCTATGCGTTATGGGGTCATTGCTGCTTCTGCCTCTTTACTTCATTCTCAACGGGACTCCATCCAAGACGAAGAGAAAGATGCCTCAGTTTTAGTTTGGGTCGACATGGCGTTTGGGAATTGTATTTGGACATGAGGGAACGACAGGATGCGTCTTATGATATAACCAATGATGGCGTCTTTGAGATAATGTGGTTTTGTGTTTAATTTAAGCCGTGAGGAGATATAGACGCTACAACACACAAGCTTGATTGTGATTGATCGGAAAATAGACAGAGTCTTGAAAAGGGCATACGTTTGATACCTTCACGGCGAAAGTTGTTACTGCATGAGATATGGTATGCAGTGTGTTATCCAGACAGTACCATACAATCCAACAGTATCTCTGAAGCAATAAACATGCATGTCTCAGCTCGTGCGGTTTTTGCTCGAAAGAAACAAAATAACAACTATGGTCTCGGAAGAATTTGACCCTTGTTTTTGGTATCATCTCAATATCATTACAAAGAAGAATATTAATGTATACAGATCCAAACACTGTGGCATTAATCAAACGCCCTCTTCATCTCCCGTGCCGTACCCCTTCCTCTCTCATGTTTTTGTACACCGTAGAAGTAAATATTATTCATAAACAGCACGCAACGTCTGGGTATTAGGGTTGGGTGATCGTGCGTAAAAAAAGATGGTGCAATCAAAACAAAAACGCCAATAAATGATATGCAGCGTACGTTAAAAAAAAAAAAAAGGCCGATGCGTTTATATGGTTCCTCATACATAGACCTCTTAAGGTCTCAATGTTACATCTCCTTCGTCGTCGCTGCTGACGTCCATGTCACCGTCACTGAGTTCACCTCGCGCAGCTCGTTGCGCCAGGTCTCTTTCGTGATAAATCTCTTGCTTCCTTGACTCGGCTTGTTGGAGGCAATCAACATAAGTGGTGAACTTGACAATTTCGCGAAGTAGATATGCGCTCTTTCGCTCCCAATTGGCCATGGCCTTCACGGCGTTGCTGCCTCTGGGGGTAAATGCGAGAAGCATGGGGCTGCGGAGTCGATTATGCGACTGAAGCTCTGCCTCAATCCCCTTGACATATGCATCAAGAGTCTTAAGTTGCTCTGCTTCTGGCTGGTTGCTGGGACGCATGCTCTGGGTCGGAGGCGCCCATTCTGCAATATGAATCCGATCGCCTGGTAGCTTTCCGCGTCCACTGTTGTTGGTAAAAGCGCCCGCAACATGGTCAAAGCTCGATCCTCGGAAGCTTCCACTGTTCGCGCTAGACCTTCTGTGGTGTGCTGCACTGCTTCCAGGACGGGAGGTTTTGCCTGGAGCCGTCTCGTTTATGGCTGATACCAAGGCGTTGTTAACAATAGCCTCACTCCATCCATACTCGATGTTACTTATACCACCAGTCAATGGATGAGTACTCAATCGAGCACTCCAGTAATTTGCAGTAGTAACGAATTCCTTGCAAATCTCAGGTGTACCGACTTGAAATAGGTGAACCGCGCCGTTAGGAAGGCTCAGAGCCCATACGTGTGGTCGAGCCCTTGAGTATCCTGGTGGCGGCAGAGACGACGCAAGAGTCTGTCGAAGGTTATAGCAGCCCAGGTTCGTTGCGTTGTCTTGCCAGTTACCACCACCAACGAGAACCGGCCCACCGCGAGGGTTTCGGCCACGATTCTTTGCACGAACAGACTTATTTGGTTGAAAAGAGAAGAGATTCAGCTGTCCCTTCTGAATAACAGCAAAGACCTCCGACCAGTTCCTGGCCTTGGCCTTCTTATCCACACCATCAAGATGATGTTTGTGGGTAACCATTCCTTCCTTGACCCATGGAGGTCCCGCGAGTTCGAGAGATTCGTCTTCGAGGAGCTGAGTTACCGGGATATCGGAGCTCATGATGGATGGGGCGCCATCTCCATAGACTTCCTCATCCCGGATAATGGCTTGACTTAATGCGTTAGCAAAACCAATAGATTGTTGGTAATCGCCACGAAGGGCAGAGCCGAAGGAATCCTGAGAAACGGATGTTTGCGTTCTGCCAAGAGAGTGACGGCTCCAGGTAGCTGAGGAAGCTGCAGGACTCCAGATTGAATTTCCGTCGTCGAAACTGGTTCGACTAGAAGAGAAGCCATTACGACTCATGCCAGCACGGGATCGACTCTTGGATGTCCATCGAGCCGAATTGGCTCGACCGTTCTCATTAATGCGACCGCGAACAGACAACTGGCTCTCCGAGGGAGCCTTGCTAAGGACACTCGGAGATCTTTTGAGCATTCCCATCACAGAGAGGCCTCCACTATTAGAAGGCTGCAAGCTGCCCGACTTTTCAGATTCAGCACCGAACAATGGCAGCCGTTCCTCTTTGATAGAGTTGTAGATGCCCTTGAGAACAGTCTCTATCTGTTCTTCCCAAGCCTTTCTGGTTCCGGTGAAGCGTGACCTGACCAAGGGACCACAGTCTTCGATACCTTCTCCAGGCAACGTGCCAGAGTCAGCACGTGCTGGTGGCCTGAACGAGTTTCTGAAAGACTTCTTCTCCTGCTCCGATGGCTGGTGGTTATCGCCATTTGAGAAGCCATTCTTGTCGGGAAGGATACTCGCGCGCTGGAAAGCATCGGGTGCTGATTCGTCAACAGCCTGCAAGATGGTGCCCATGGTGTTCTTAATGAATTGACTACGGGTCATCTTGTGCTCAATATCAGCCATGTGAAGATCGGTGTTGAGCAGCATAATCGAGTAGCAAATCGTGTGGATGACATCTGTTTTACATTAGCTTCAAAATGGAAAAGACATGACAGTATTTACCAGTTGCTTTGAACCCGTGGTTAGGATTGCAGTCACACCACCTCTTTGAAAAGGCCACCAGGATACGATCAACTTGCTGGGTCTCTGCCCGGAAAATCAACCGTCCACAAACTTGCCGCAAAGCTTGAACAATACTCTGGCTGGTGAAGTCATACAAATCCATGTAAGCTTGTAGTGTACGTTGCCGGATCGGGCCCTCTTCACCCATCCATGAAGCAGCCTTCTCTTTCTGTATGAAGTCCTCGTTACCATCATAGATCTTCTGTGCTTTCTGACGATCGTCTTCGGTTGGATCACCAATGACAAACTCCGGCTCGTCAATACCCTTATTCTTAATCGTGTCGAAGGTGCCCATAACCTTGGGGCTAGGATCAGCTGAGCCCTCAATTCTCACGCTGGGAGGAGCACTAAGAGCAGACTTGTAATCTGTCCCAGTTGAAGCTGACCCCGGACTAGAGGCTCGAGCTCCTTCAATTGGCAGAGCCAAGTTGGCGCGGTCTGGTTCATCCTCCGAATCAGATTGCTCCTGTTGACGAGTCTTTCTAGAGTAGTCTTTTGACATATCTCTGGCTGCATTGTTTTCTGGTTGTTTGGATTTGGCTTTAGGCACACCAGAAAGCTTGAGTCCTAGCATTCCCTGCTCATCTTCATTATCACTAGCCCCATCAAGGTTAAGGAAGGAGTTATTCCTTGATTCGAAAGCTTTCGTAGGCCTCTCTTGAGGAACACGAGAAGGCGTGCTATCTGTTTGATTTCGTTTCGAGAGTTGTTCGTTAGACTCGGACCGGACCGCTCTAATCCTGGCATTGGGACTTGGCGAGTAATCAGGTGAGAATTCCCTCTTATACTCATCTTGTTCAATCGCTCTGTCGTCTCTCTCCGGCGTCATGTTAGAGATATCGGCGAGTGGAGATGGACCTTGGGAAGCAGATGTTCCTGGAGGGCCTTGGCCGGTCCGAATATACGGATTCATGACCTTGCGTAGACTGCTGACAGGACTTGGGTTTGGAGGAAAGCTTAAATCTCGTTCCTGGGGAGCCAGATTGGATACAGCTGTAGGGATGGGAGCTGTGGGCATTGCTGGAATCGGAGGAGTATCTTCAGTAACAGACTTCTTACGTCGTCGGAAGAAGGAAGATGGCTTCTTTTGCAGGGTGGGATGATGAGAATGTGATGAAGAAGTATCTCGAGATGGTGGCGTCGAGGCATTACCAGCCCCTTTGGTATCTACAGTAGAGTTCGATTGGGGTGTTGGGGTGTTTGTTGATTCGCTGTTATGTGAGTTATTCCGTGAGGAGCCAAATACCCTCCTGAAAAACCCCGGGCGCTCCTTGACGGGTGCAGCTGCATGTGATGTAGGCGTTGGGCCGCCGTGCACGGCCTCTTTGGATTTACCATAGCCGACATTGGGTGCAGGCGCCGAATCAAGGTCCAATGCTGGCATAGCGGGTGCTGGTTCCCGCGAAGCAGCAGCTTTGCGTCCGGATGAGCTCTTCAGGGAGCGACTGCTTCGTTTATGATCGAGGGTAGGAGGCTCGAGGGGCGCGGGTGGCAGCGGTGGTGGGATAGACGCAGATTTAGGCATTGTAGGGATCGACGGCTGCCGCCGTGGGCCGCCCGGGACGTTGGGAGTTGGGGCCGCATCGTACTCATCATCATCATCATCATCGTAACTGTTCGGGAACTCAATTCGAAACGGTGACGGTTCGACAACTGGGGCTGGCGCTGTGGAGGATTGCTGTTGGGGTCCATAGTCAAAGCTCGCAGAACGACCAAATCCACGTCCGTAACGTTGACTCCCCAACACCTGGGCATATCCAGCATCGACACTAGCTGTACTGCTGCTTTTGCTGCCCGGCTTACCCCCTCTTGAATGCATGGCCCTCGACGAGCCTGCTCTGTGACCTTCTCGGACACTATTTAGTCGTGGGAAGCTGGACTGGAAATTGGAGCTACTATTGCTTCGTCGGCCACGACTAGATATGCGACTGGAATCGTCTGCGCCCTCAAGATCTGAGCTATAAGAGTATTGGTGACCGTTGGATCGGGACGGGGCTGCGACAGAATTGGAAGCCACCCAGCTTCTGGTTTGCTCGGCGGCGATGTGCTGGGATGAGGTCTCGTCAAAGGTATGTGAGCGCGATCCAGGTGTAGATGTTGATGGGCCGTATTTATCGCTCAACTGTGCCATAGAAAATTGGTCGAGGGACAAGAGCATATTAGCCACGAGGGAGTCTCGAGTAACGTTTCGTGGGGAGAGCGACAGGTCGTGGGAATCGCGGTTGTTAGTAGGAGGTAGGCGGTCGGCCATGTCGTCCTCGACGGGAGTAGCGTTCTCTAGAAAAGACTCATGCGCATGGATGTTGGAGACGGGTGGCCTGGAAGACGCCCGGTTGTTGGTATTCTGCGGTCTTGACTTTGACTTAGATCTTCGGTATTCTGAGTCTTGGGGCGGCGGCGTGTGCGGCTGTGGAATGAGGTCCCTTTCCCTGGGTGACGGGGAGGCAAGGGAGGAAGTGTTTGTATTAATATTCAGCTCGGTATGAGGCCGACGTCGGGTCTTACGACGAGCATTGTCGTTGGAAGAAGGGGACGCGGACGGGTATGAGGGTGAGAGCATCTTGTCTAGACGGGGGCCGAGTCAAGAAAAGGCTTTCGTTCAGCTGTCTGTCTCTGGCTCTTGGCCTACCACGCGCACGGCACTCTACCGTACCGTACTACACCAACTCTCACCAACTAAGACTAGCTAAAGTTAGTAGATGGGAAGCCGGGTTTCCGCATGGGCCGAAAAAAGCCACGCGAGAAGGATTGGGCCAGTTGGCGGTTAAGTTGGGCTGGGTTCGGATGGCTTCGACTAGGTATCCGTAGGTAGGTACTGTTGGTAGGTCGAGAAAGGAATTGTGACGTGACAAAGTTGGCTGATGCTAAGAAATTCGTTTCTCGACGGCGCCTTTAGGAATTTCAGTCTAGCAGTAGAGGCTTGTGGAGGCATGTACACGGGCAGACAGTTGGGCTGCCAAGGTCAAGGTACCTGCGTTCTAACAACCAAGAACATTCATCCCGTCACGCTTGACCCATCGATCCAGGGTCTTATTCGCTGCAAATTGTCCTTCCAGTTACCAATTCCAATGGTGGACCACCTCTAAAGAGGGGACGACAGGGATCTTTGATGCAGGGGGAGCCTAGGACGCCGGGGTTAATTAACAACCCTCAATCGAATTTAAGAAGGCCAGGAAGTACCTAGTACAAACTGAAGATGCCACAGACAAGAACAAAGAATGTTGCTGAAACGTTCTTGCAGTCACGGGTATGCACATGAACGTATCCGTCTAAGGTTACACTGGCAGTTTGGAGAAACACCACTAGATTTCAGTCTTGCGATAGTTCATACTGCAACTACTATATATGGTATATGTTGTGTTGTCTTCAAGAAGCGCCGTTCAAGTGTGTGCCGACGTATGTTTGCGTTGTACATACTGTTACCCGTACGTACCCTTACACCAGTCCATCACCTCTAGTGCATGTTCCTTCACCAGGGATGCGACTGAAGTCAGTGGATATCATCACCACAACCACCTGAAGTTGAATCTCCCAAATCTGCAGAATGTTCCCAGCAAGCTGCAGTAGAACAAAACACTGTGCTTCTTGTTTAAATCCTTGCGGAGCCCAGAAACCGCCAACCCAAGACCATCAAAGCACTATGATAGTGATGTGCGCTAAAGCCCGCCCAGCCTAGGCTTGAAGGAGGTCAAATGTATCGAACCATACCTTGTTGAGCGACAAGTCAATGTCAATCATCAAAAACAGAAACAAAAGAAAAGTCGGAAGGTCCAGCCTTGTTCCTTTACCGAGTCAGTGGACAAACTCTAATAGCCCATGGCTGCAATGATCCAGACTCTCAGCAAGAAATAGAGAGCCAACACAGATTTCCCCCAAACCTATCTCGCTTTCCAGCTTCTTGAAATTCTTTTTTTCTGGAGCTCTCGAGAATACTTCCCAGCGGGCTGGGCGTTGCGGCGAGTGCAAGAACCATAGGACCCTGGAGCCGCAGGGAAGCCCCTTTTTTCTATTCCTTGTCTTGCCTAGCTCTGCTTATCTACATACGCGTGAGCATCTTCATCTGCCGCGGGCACCGTTCCGTTTCGGCGGGATTACCTAAATCATCGATGCAAGGGGGAAAGGCAGGGATTTCAGGAACGATGTTCCAGATCAGCGTCAATGGAACACAGCTGACGGTTGACCCCCTTGCAAAGCCATGTGGACAGACGGCGTCTTTGTTGCATCCAACAGTCATGCTAATGCTCACGGCTATTTTTTACTCCGTGATAATGGTTCTGAGCATTGACGATGTCAGAGACACTACAATTACATACATGCGCACTTGCTTGAAACGTTTCCAAACAAAGATCTGGGCTAATGAAGCCCAGTTACTCACGGACTTGTTCTAGCAAAGACCTTTCTTTGATACCTCCAAAATAAGAATAAGCCATGACCTGACCCCTAACGTCATGCACGGTAATCTTGGTCTGACAAGGACAAGAGTTGAAACACAAAACGGCATATAAATCAAAGCGTACTGTAGGTGTGGTGATCATGTTCAACATCTCCCAAGAACAGACAATTAGTTCCGACCTTGTCCCCTTGTGTTCTCCCTCCGAATGGACATGTTTCAGTGTTGGTTTGTTGCAGCTGCAAGGCACATGAGACACCAAAGTGGGTAAGACACAACTGGTGAACCTCTCAACAAACATGAACAAGCAAATCTTTTCTACAGTCCACCTTATTCCTGAGGATCATAGTGTGTGCAGGACACTGCTGCGTATGGCAGATGCTTTAGATTCATTAATCCCGCAGCTTGATGCCTGTAGGCTTCGATTGCGTAGAACATAAACTATCCGTACGTCAAGGCAAATCAATATATTAGCAAGATTGCTGGCCAATCCCCGACTAGTTAGTTAAACTATTGTACTGGATAGCCATGGCCTCAAGCATTAGAAAATTCGGGTACTGAGACTATACGAAATAAAATGAGCCATTCGGTTTAGACTAGACTTTTAGGTTATTTACTTTTTGCACTCTTCAGCTTGGAGGTTACATAGTAGACTAGCTGTCTCTGATGCCCCCTAGTATGGATATTGAACAATCCACATCTAATTTGACAGAGTCATGAAAGCTCAAGCAAAAAAAAAAAAAAAGCAATGCAATTCTTTTCCAATACGACTTGTCAGGAGGTAATATTCCGTACCGAAATGCTGGAGTTCTGTCCCAAATTTTGACATAGCATTAGAGTTCCTCGCTAAACAATGCCCTGTCTTCGTTGCAGTGCAGATGCTGATTATAATAGATGCATACAGCATGTGTGCTTTTTTCTCATATCGAATATGCATGTATATTTTGATAGCCTTGTGAAAAGAAAAGAAGGACAAGAACCTCAAGCACAGGATGCCCCCCGCAATTACCTAAGTTAACCCCGCATACATAATTAGTGGTTGGTTACCTCTGCCTCAACTGGGGTCCATGGTGAGAATCGCTTGGGGCAGGTGCTGCTCAGTGGTAGCTGGCCATGATGGTTGCTCTCAATGGCATAGATTGAAGGCAGTCACGACCAACGACAATTTTTTAATTGTGCATGTCCCAATTTCACCTTAGGAAAGCTCATTGCTCGGTCGTCCTACTTTAAACACTTCGAGAAAGCCTCGCTCCACTATCTCGGTGTTGACTTACACAGTCCAGCACTAGCAGTTCAGGCAAATCCTCCCAGAGGTGTTCCTTTGAAGCAGAGGCCTCTTCTTTTCTTTCTAATCGACAGCCCTGGGTCAGTTTGTTCGAGTTCTAGAGACTACTTCCTACCAGGAAGAACTGCGATCCTCATCTTCAACATCGCTGAGACAGTTACACTGTTACGCGAAGCCTCGCTTGCTCCAGAAGATCTTGCTCCAGCCATCGAGCAAAGCGAAGCAGAAAGACAAGCCGAGACCGTTCTTACATCTCGAGGGTGTCTTATCATACCAGGAACTGTGTCGCTCAAGTAACGCCTCGAGGATGATGATGTCCCTTTTCTCTATATCAATTACTAATCATGATAGCCCGACAGCAACAGCTCAGTCCCTACCCAACTTCTCATACAGATTTCTATTCTTTCTCGCCATTACTCAGCTCTCCTGCTCACGTATATCACGCTCCGTGAGACAGATGTGGCGGAAAGAGGGTAGGCAACAGTCTTTCCACAGTCTAGAATTGTATCAACAGGCTATTCATCTCAACACAATCTCGCAAACTAGAGTTCTCCCAACCATTCCAACATACACAATCGTCTGTTGCCTGGATATAGTTTCAATAACTACGCAAACTAGCGTTGTCACCTCAAAAGATTGTGCTGTGCACTTTGATGATCTGGGGTGAATGGCTTCTCTCTGCTTTTGCGGGCCTTCCTCTGGTGTCATGCAAGAATAAGTATGTCTCGCCTAATAGAAAGGATGATTTTAAGCCTGACTCCATCCAACAAATCTACGCGGTGCTCTCATTTCGGGTGGAACATAAGCACATTTGTTCCCCTGGACAAATGGCTTCCCCATGGCGCAGATCCAAATTCTATTGCTGATACTATCGGAGACCGCCGCTTACCAGACGTTCATTTGAACTATCCAGCCTATGCATGCTCCAAGGTCTGCGAGCTTAGCAAGCTATCTTCGGACACTCTACACCGAAATTGGAGAGACCAATGAATGTGACTTGACTGTTCAGAAAAACGGTTGACACGACTCTGGTGTTAGCTTCGGTTGTGGATAGACAGCCCTCCAAAGGAGATGATGCCTACCTCGTTCATTGGAAACCGACAGTTTCCTCAGAGTCGTCTCTTACACTGAGCAAAGCATGGCCAAATCAGCTCTTTCTTCTCCTTACCCAGCTGGTAGGTTATTGAATGCAGATGGCAGACACGGCTCAGGTTACAAGGACAGAGCTGATAACGGACGGTTGTGTATATGAAGGTAGGGGTTGGGGTTGAGGCTCAGGTACTGATTGATCGGTTCTACAGACAAAGCATTACCAAGATGCTTTGATGCACCTGTCTCTGTCTCATTGAGATTACTCTTGTTTTCAATCCTGCTGAATGCGACCTCATTATATTGGGCCTGATCAACAGGCCTTGTTCCTGTCTCTGGCGTAACCAACTGAATGCAATATTGGAAATTCCACGACTGAGTCTTGGCCTTCCTTTATTTGAAGCCTGACATACGAATGCTTCGTACCATTATTCGATTCAGAAAACACCCTTTCTCTAAGAATAGGGGAAGCCCGTGTCGTCTCGGTAGTTAATCGCCATCAATGCATACTTGAAATCAAGATTGTCCCTCGTCTCCTTGAATGAACTCATTACTTGTTCTATCTTTCGGGTATCATTCAACAGAAACGATTAGCTCAGGTTATGTGTTCGTCTACGGGCCCTACACTCCAAGTATCCCGTTCTCGTTCTCGCGAGGCTGGTCTTTGCTACAGGCTTGGTTATTGCGAATGACCCGGTATTTCTAATAGGCAAAGGAAGTGGGCAAAATAGGAAATTCGAAGCACCAGCCAGAGCATCAATGTTCTGTGCCTCCCCGCGCGGGGCAGGATACGCTATGGGGGATCTAGAATCGCTCTGGGTTTGGTGGGGTTGCTTTATTTCCGACCTGGCACTGGTCGCCATTAGAAAGATGAACGACCCGATTGCATTATCAACATATGACCAGTAAATATAGGCATACTCTGGTAGTAATTCCCTACTTCTCTTCGTCATGTCAAAGCGGGCTATCCTGATTGTAGCCCCGGTTTCTATTCCCATATCCTCCCCATAACTTCAACACCACTTCCAGAACGGGCAACTCTAAGCATCAATTCCAAACATGGTGTGGGGAAGTGAGGAGGCTATCAGTCAACACTCTCAAATAAGCAATGTTAAGCGCCCCTTTATACCCTGCAGAACGGCTGATGCGTGGACAGCAAAGTCTTCTAGGGTGACGCCGATGATTCTGTTACTCGTATGGTAGCCTTTTGCTACTTTATTATCTTCCGTCTTTAGTATCCGAGTTACAGTATAGCTAATAAGGCATCAGGACTCCCCTTGTCGCTCATAATGTGTTCCGTTGTAGCCTCACAGCCGCCGGCTGACAACTTGGCTTATAAAAAAGAAGAACACAAAATCAAAATCGGGGGCTCTCCCAACAACACCCAGATCATTCAAGCCCCTCTACCAAATCCCTCTTTGCAGGTAACAGCCGATCACAACTTGAAGAGGGTCGATGCGCCCGTATACGCACCTCAAGCTGGTGAGGTCCTTCTTCACATCAAGGCCACCGGTATTTGTGGGTGAGTAAAGAGACAAACTTACAATCGTTGAGGAAGTTCGTCAATCCTGACCGATGACTTAGCTCGGATGTTCATTTTTGGAAGACAGGACGCATTGGATCTCTGGTCTTCGAAGGTGACTGTATCATTGGACATGAGGCTGCTGGTGTAGTTATCCAAGTTGGTGAGGGGGTTGAGAACCTCAAGCCTGGTAAGTGATATACTGACTATCACGGCAGCTCCAAGTACTTATACGAATCATTAGGTGATCGGGTGGCTGTTGAGCCTGGTGTCCCTTGTGGACATTGTTTTCTCTGCAAGGATGGTCGATACAATCTTTGCGAAGGCGTTCAGTTCTCAGGCGTCTACCCTTATGCTGGAACTCTGCAACGATACAAAGTCCATCCAGCCAAATGGCTTCACAAGTGCGAAGATGTCATTCCTGGTATTCTACGACATGAAGACACTGACGCTTTCTTAGACTTCCTGATAGCGTATCCTTTGCTGAAGGCGCTCTCCTGGAACCTCTAAGCGTTGTCCTCCACGGTATCAACTCAGCTCCCATCACCCTCGGAACACCGGTAGTTATCTGCGGCGCTGGTCCCATCGGTCTTCTGGCTCTCTCATCCGCACGAGCTTCAGGTGCTCATCCTCTTGTGATTACTGATGTGGAGCCCAAGCGACTATTATTTGCAAAAGAGCTGGTTCCTACTGTGAAAACCTATCAAGTCGACACTACGAAAAGCAACGAGGAAAATGGTAAGGCTGTGAGGAGGCTGTTTGGCGAGACGGAATATGTTCAGCCTAGGGTTGTGTTTGAATGCACGGGTATCGAGAGCAGTGTTTGTTCGGCTGCTTACATGGTGCGTCGTGGAGGTATTCTCATGGTTGTTGGCGTTGGCAAGTCTGTGATGAATAATTTGCCATTTATGCACTTATCTCTTGCTGAGGTATGTATCCCATTACGAGGAGATAGGCGGTACTAACTAGACGTTGTAGATCCAACTCCGCTTCATCAATCGATACAAGGATACGTGGCCTGCGGGTATCGCTTGTATCGAAGGAGGCCTTGTTGACGTAAAGAAGTTGGTAACTCATGTGTTTCCTCTGGAAGAAGCGCTTGAAGGCTTGACTCTATCGTCAGACCCTAAAAACGGTTGTATCAAGGTACAGATTGTCGACGATACAGAGACTACTTTTTTCTGATAGGAAGCCGTAATCAATTTAGCATAAATGTACGTCAATTCAGTTCTTATCCAAGCCTGTGCCTCATGTCGTGTGACTGCAGTACAGTACCTACCCTGCGGCACTTGAACGGTTGCTCCCGTCCCTTGATACAGGGGATGTGCTAGTGGAGAACGAGTTACATCAGCGGTTGAGGCGCTGAAACAGTCTCACTGGCTGTCTTCTGACCAGCTCCAAACTGTTTTACATTCGATCCAAATATCTCGAGTTCAAAAAATCTTTATTTAGTCCATCTCGAGGACAAAACAATTACGATTACACATGTCCAGCCCCAAGAGATATCACTTATTCTTCCGTCTTGGCCTCCAGCCTGGCAACCCTCTATCTCTATGCCCAGCCCACTAAGCCTCAATGATCCTGGTCACAAGTTGGTGTGATGACGTCGCATTCTTCATCGTCCAGGGGGACATCTGACCTGGCATGAACATGGGGAAATGAGAATCGGCCTTCTTACTCGTCGTTGCCTGGGCTATTTCTATGGGTGTCGAGATGGACGAAGAGGGCTGAATACTCTATAAAGTGTGAGATCTCGGGTTTAATAAAAGGCAGCCTTGCCGCATGGACGTGAAGGAACCACCATTTGCTCTTTCCATCACGCGACAGTAGATGTCAGTTGTCTCAACTCGACTCGACTCTCATCGCTATTAACAACTTGAATCCCACATCGCCAATCTATCTTCTTCCTCT
The DNA here is from genome assembly GCA_014898915.1 of Fusarium chlamydosporum. Taxonomy (NCBI): domain Eukaryota; kingdom Fungi; phylum Ascomycota; class Sordariomycetes; order Hypocreales; family Nectriaceae; genus Fusarium; species Fusarium chlamydosporum. The sequence goes on from JAAVUD010000125.1 coordinate 90,150, forward strand.
CCTCTTTCACAGATGACAACAGACTGAATACTCACCGACCCTTCTCGTCGTGACCATGGGCGCAACTCAGTACTATCGCTCCCAGATAGGCGAGGAGTCTGTCATTGACTACTCTCACACCGACCCTCCTTTCAAGCTTCTCGCCAAAGACATGTATTACTTCTTCGTCTACATATGGGCTCTACCTTGGGTTGTCTGGCCCGTGTACCCTGTCAAACTCAAGGACTTCGACGAGCTTTATCCTTCGTCTCAGAACCTTTACTGCATTGTGGTACACTTTATCCTAATCATTTTGCAACTTGGGTTCATTCTCGCTCTACCTTTTGCCGTTGTGTTGCCAGTATGGATGGCCGGAGCGGGTATTGCTGGCTTTATGACCTTGAACTGGCTGCTCTGTAAACTCCTCAATGGAAAGAAAGAAACCTATACCTCGGATGAGAAGTATGCCAAGGAACGACCTGAGCATGCTCATGAGCAGTGGGTTTTCTTGAACGGTGTTGCTGTCGGGTGCGTTACACGACCTTTCTCAAAGAACCCCCACTAATAACTTTTTAGAGAGCATTGGATGCAGTCAAACTTGAACCGACTAGCATTGACTTTTGGACGTCCTATTTTAGGCATTCACAATCGAACTTCTGGAATATTATTCGATGTGGTGGAATGTCTCATCCAAAGAAACTTTGGCTACGCAACTGGAGATGTTAGGATTTGCTTTAGACTCCTCAAGGACATCCTATATGACGAGAGTAAGTCCAAAGTGGTATTCATTCTACACTCCCAGGGAGGAATAGAAGGTGGACTCGTCCTCGACTGGCTGCTCCAAGAATTGCCACAGGATCTCCTGTCCAAACTGGAAGTCTATACCTTTGGCAACGCGGCCAATCACTTCAACAATCCTCACCGTCATAGGTCTTCTCAGACCCTTTCCCGACTCAATCCTCTCTCTGCGTTGAGTACCATCTTGACCGAGACCAGCTTTGAATCTCCTTCCACCAGTCCTCTAGATACCAAACATGATTTGAGCATAAAGACTCGTAACCCTATCAAAAAAGAGTCTTCTAGCGTCTCGACGCGATCTATTTCTGCGGCAAAGGATAGATGCATCAAGCATGTTGAGCACTATGCGAATAGCACGGATTTTGTTGCGATTTGGGGTATCCTTCACTTTGCCACCAACCGAATGGAATCGCGAGAACTACCGCGCTTTCAGGGAAGACTGTTCTCACGAGCAGACGGCCGTCACGGAGGACATCAAATGAACCAGCATTATCTCAACGCCATGTTTCCACTAAAGCAGGATGCTGAAACCGGAGAGTATATCGGCGCAGACGAAGAGAATGAGTTTATGGATGAGACAATCAAAGTGGGCGAAGAAGGCAGCGCCTCAGCAAACGCAAGAGAGGCATTCGAAATATCATGGGCTGGAACCCAAGGTTTTGGATCTGGCGACGCCTCGACTCCTATTGAAGTCCACGGGATTCCCAAGAAACTCAAGGAGGCAAGCGACGACCATAAAATCAGAGTCAGGGATGTGAGTCGACTGTGGAATTACAGAAATGGCCGAAGTCCTGTGGAGTTGCCTCCAATGCTTGTTGATGAGAATGGAGTTGCTAGGACTGCTACTTTGTAACGCGGTTAAAGAAGGGAAGAGTTGGGAAGGTGTAGATTGAATGATGCATCAAACGGTTCGGTAGTGTAACATGATTAATGCGATCAGATAACGAATTACACAATTACTCAACACTAAAACATTTGTCATCCTAAACTGTCGTTATTTGAGGGACCTTAGTTTGTAGCCCCCAGGACTTGTCTTAAAAGCTTCATAGGAAATTATTTCGATCATGTATGATTTGCTTCAGGATCGGAACAATGGTCACCATTCTAAAATTATATTAACGCTGACTATCGTCCTCGACCGTCCAAACTCGACGACCTCAATATCAGATGTTGTTACCCAAACGCCATTGTAAAGTCCATAACTTTCTATAATCCTCCATCCACTGTTTCTCTTTATCTACGAAAGTACAAGCAAGCATATGGGTTGCATAATTATCCGCACATAGAGAAGGGTCAACAGAAATAGTAGGGTAAAGCCTTGACTAAATTACCAAGAGCTGGCCTAAAGTCTTTTGTCATCCCTTATGCTTTAGTATAGCAGCAGCATCCTCATTTTCGAGACGTGGCGATTCAATTTCCGAGGGAAGTACAGTTTGACTTTCCGTTGGCTCTGAATGACCGAACTCAACGAGCCGTCCGTTGAATTGAATTCCTCCAGATCCGGATCTCACCATTTCTGAACTCTCAGAGGATACCGCTTGCCGGGGCGCATGGGCGACACCCCTATGAGAAGCCTCTTCCGAGGTCCATGGTCCTGGTTGGCTTAGCCGCCAAGCTTGGTAGCCAGGATGAACGCTGTCCAAATTGATAGTGGGATATCGTGCTAGGGGGTCCGTAGCTAAGGCAGAGGGCGCACGGCTGGCCCGCAGAAGAGTACTAGTGGACGGTGTAGGCGACGAATGGTAAGATGTCGGCTGTAATGTATGATCTTCGAGCGTTGACGGCGGAGGTCGAAGGGTGCTGCCAGTTAGACTGTTCGGCAGAGATGAAGAGAGGGCCTCCCCAGTACAAAGGCATCGTCGATAAGACGATAGATGTTGGTCATATGGAGACAACGGCCTAAGACTGCTAGCAGGGTTGCTAGTGATAGGCAGACCTGGCGCCCAGTAACCGATATCTGCTTCTAGCGATGTATCGGAGTGTCTTGCCCTGCGACGAAGATATCCACGATCCTCGCTGAGCCGGTTTGTAGCGATGTCCATTGATGGAATAGAGGAGGTTCGCGGTGAATGCCCCATGAAAGGGTTTTCTTCATTGCGCTCTCGATTCGCCTGCCCCAAATGGCGGGTTGGAAGGATGACACTTTGGTCTCTATATCTTGTTGTTGCTACATCACTAAGAAAAGGTGGCGCCCGGCCTGTGGTTTGATCGTAGCCATCGTCAGGCAGTGATGACCTCGAGCTGCGTTGACTGAGATGCCTTCCCATGATCCCGTCTTCGCAATCATCGTCTTCAGAAAAGCTCGGTCCCGGAATTGAACTATCGGGGGGATATGGCGACATAGAGCCCCTCTGATTGGTTGTTCGGGAGCGACTCGTGAACGACGACATAATCTCGCTCGCTCTTGCCATTGCGCGATTCCGGCTTTCATCTCCCTCCATAATCCATCGTTCCTGGATCAAATAAGGTGCCCTATCTACCCATTGTTGTATAGTAGTTGCGATATTCCGAAACCCTGGTGAACTCGTACTCTCGAACTTGCACATGTTGGAGTGGCTGGCTTCTATGCCATAGTAGGTGACACCAGGCAATGGAGGTCCAGCCGAGTTTGCATCAACGACAATAACCCTATTACTTAGTCAGTAACATGCTAAGACACATAGGAACAGGAGAAATGATGTACGTACTTCACCCCCTTGATATCTGTTTTCTGATTCTCGCGAACCATGTGAATCTCAAAGCGTTGATAGATATCCAAGAAGTGACTGTTGATATTTGCGAGAGTCTCGTTGTCTTTCTTGAGCGTCTTCAAAAGTACCGACTCGGAGTCGAAGAACCTTTTTGGGATTATAGCGTCTGCCATGGCTTGGAGAATGAGACCCCAAGCTGCTGCATCTGAGCCTATGTGGGGGGTCCCCAGGAAGATGAGCCCGAAGGTTGATACAAAGATGGATCGGAGATCTTCAAGGTGATGTTCACGAACATCGGAGGAGTAGAGCAACGCTCGCTTGACGAGAATGCCTCCTAGCGAGTGACAAACCCAAATGATGGGATTATCGAAGGTGTTCTCGCTTCGTCGATGAAATGTAAGATTCGTGACAAGGGATTGTGCATGTTGATGTATGAAGTTGTCGCTGGCTGTTCGATCGTTTCCTCTCGAATAGACGTCTGCATTGTATCCGTACACCAGAATGTTTGCATGTGCGCCTTTGAGTGCAGTCGGCAAGAGATCCAGCGGCCAGAAGATCCCATTCTTTGCTGTCCAAGTCTGGTCTGGCTGTCCGTTGAGTCCATGGACAAGGACAATGTCGACTTTGGCTTCGGGATGCGTGTACACCGCTGTTGTCTCAAACCGACTTATCGATCGGTTGGATATGTCAGCCATTGTGTCTTGAGATGGAAGTGTTGCTGTGTTCGCCACGATGTATCGTGAAAAACAGAGGAGTTGAGGTAAGAGCGAACATGTAGGTAAGTAGCACAGTACGGAAAATGCAGGAGCGATTGACTGACCTTTAAATAATCCTTCGTCATAAATCAAGACTCGGCTTTGTATTGCATTACTCACACTTTCATCTGGTGACAGGAATAAAGCTCGTCGAGATGGCGCGTCACCTCAGCCATCGATAATACAACAACAGCTGAAAACTTTACAGCAGCTTCGCTGGGCAAATCGTGACTGATCATTTCTAGGCAGCGCAATTATAGACAGCCTAATAACTCCTAAAGAGTAATGCAATATCCAAAGCCGAGTCTAACAACTCCTAATAGTAGGGCATTGGTGGCTGAGTCTTCGCCCGGCTAGAGGCAGCCTATGAGGCGACCAGTGAGCCTCAGCGTGCAGGGCATGGCATCAACTTTTAGGAACGTTCTTGAATAATGGATATAGTAATTGAATTTAAGGTTGAGCCGCATCTTGTTAGTGTTGTACCTGCATCTCTTAACGTCATGCCAGTTGAAGCATGACATATCCGTGAAAATTGTGATTTTACCAGAATTATATCCCGTAAAGACAACAATAGAAGATTTAAATCTAAACTACTTCCAACCTGGAGAGAGATTCAAAAGAGCACTAGATACTTATACCCAACCTGGGCACAACCGAGAACTGTTGTCCACATGATACTCGTAAACCCAAACATCCAGGCAGGCGTAGCAGGTAAACCTCCATATTCACCATCTCTGCCATATGCGACCCTCGGAAACATCAATAACGCATTCCTAACAGATCATCCATACACGGTCCTAGATCATGATTGACCCTGAAGCTTCCCGCCATGCCATCAGCCCTTGGAAGGTTAACATGGCCGCTCAAGGCTATCACATCCAATCGGGGATCCTCTACATCCCAGATCGATTCAGCTTTTTCTCTCCCAGTTCACCCCCATGTCGGGTATACGAGCTTGAGAGAGTCTTGAGCTTGCTGTTTGCACTATGACCTACTGGTTTCCTTGCAGCACTTTGTGGACTTGTTGCATTGCAAAATAAACCGCACACTATAAAGTCTTAATAGAAAGACTGGCCTAAGTCCTTAGCTAAGTCGCCTAAAGCTATCCTAAGCTCTTTTATTATCCTTTATGCTTTAGTAGAATGGGAGTATTAGTGTGTGGGTTATTTCCTGAGCCATCTGGATGGGTCTTCAGTTTCGTAACCTGTAACTAGCCCTATTGAACAAGATATCATATACCAGATTGCAACAGCATTCAAATACATACGACCATACCTATCAGANNCCCGCTGTTGTATGTTTTTGCCTTTTTGTCGACATTGGTATTCACATGGACGAGGAACTGCGTGAAAGCGGGATAGTTCAAGTTAAACATCACAAATCAAGTCTGGAGGCGTGAACCGGACTGTAAGTTTCAAAAAAGGTTTGTGAAAATGAGTCTTGAGGCAATCGAGAGATCCATTTCAAGCCATGCGTTACTTGGATGGTGAGTCAAACGACTGTCATTCTTCACGAGTAGGTCTAAGAACTCGAATCGATCGATGTGCTGTTAATTCGAGTGATTCACTGTCGTGAGAAGTGTATAAAAACAACTCGCCACCAAAGCTTCAAATATTTTGAATTGCCACTATAGGTTGATAACTCCAATACTGCTTTGATGCCAAAAGTATGGTACAAGTGTAATATAACTCCTTTGTAATTTCTTCCCTTTTTGGTGAAGCAAGGCTTTTCATAAGAATGTGTATGTAGTGTGTGTTCGTTCGGTGGGCGAGGGACTGCAAATGCTTCTGGAGGTTGAGATTACTAAAGTGCCATTCACGAACCGTACAGGGGCTGAAGTATGGACAACGTCTCCAGGCTCTAGCATTTGCTTCACAATTGGACTTCAAGAGGCTTTCGAATGTGTGGTCAATGGACGTGTGAGACCAACAATATCAGCCTCGTTAGTTCGGCTTCAAAATTCGCCCGGCATCTGCACACTTCTTTGACCAAAGCTCGGCTGAGTCACAAAGCTAAGCCACTTCTCGGTGCCTACAACGGGAAACCCAGAACTGATTCAAGAGGCTTCACTGTACTTGCCTCATTTTCAGCCGTCCTATTGCACGCGGCCTCTGCTTGCGTGGACCTGGTTGTCAGACAAACGTCTGGCCGTCATTCTTCCTCGTTGATGCTAATCGATGCTCAGTCCCTCGGTGCAAGCATAACAACGTATTCTCTGGTGCTGTGCCCAAACTGAATCATATCCTTATCTCTCAGCTCCAGATATCTGCTGTCAGGGATCTTGCTATCGTTCAACTTTGTTCCATTGGCACTCTCAAGGTCGATAAGGTAAGGCTTGACCTTGCCAATCTTGTCGCCGAACTCATTCCTTTTCTCAACGTAGCGGAATTGGATAACAGCATGCTGCTTGCTGATGCTCGGGTGCTCCGCGGGCAGATCAACAACTGACATCTCTCGCCCGACAAGCCAGCAGCTCCTCGCGCCCAGCTCTATCGTGTCAACAATGTCTTGGCCCTTGAAGATAAAGAGCTTCCATACATCGCGTGGCGAAGGCTTACGTGCCTCGGCGGGCTCGTGGTACTTGAGTGTGATAGTCGTGCCGTCTGCTTGTGCGACCGAGTTGGATGCTGCGGCCAAGACACCGGTGCTGCCGAAATTGGGTTTCTCCTTGGGTTTCTCGGGCGCTTCACCGGTGGTAACAGCGAAAGAGTCGGCCTGGGAAGGTAAAGGAGCACTCTGTCTCACTGGGCTTCGTTTCGCGACCCGTTTGTCGTTTCCTTCGTCATCGTCGCGTGGTCTTCGTCTCGAACTTTTGTCTTCGCGTGACCGTCGACGTCTGTGTTCTCTGTTCCTATCACGATCCCGGTCTCGGCTTCTCGATCTCCGTCTTGAAGAGGATTCTGGTGTCCGGGACCGTCTCCTGTCGCGTCTGTCGCGTGATCGACGGCGTTCTCGGCGTCCGGAATCACGGTCTGAATGTTTTGATCGACGGTCGGTGTCTCTGGGTTCCTGATCCTCGTCATCGTAGCGCCTTCGGCTAGGCCTATTTCCGCGCTCGTCGTCCGACGCCATTCGTGCGAGATGCTGATGCGCGCTGTAGAAAAGGGAAAGACAGGAAGAAAAGTATGCAAGCAAGATGACGCAGCTGAGATGGTCAACTGCCTAGGTTAGGTAGATTAGAGATTAGATCTGCACGACAGCTTGGAAAAGTGGAACTGCCTATGAAGCGAGTGGCTTATACTTACTTATACGCTAACTGATACAGGGAACAAAAAGTGTGGCTCAAGCAGGTGGGATGCGCTTGCACATGCCATTTATGTAAGAAAATTTGAGACGAATTTAATTGTCATAAAACTAGCATATCAAAACTTTAGATAGATAAACCTGATAGATGTGTTCTGCTCTATGCTACCCATTTTACTCCAAAGTAGGTGTATCAACCCATCGCTCATGCGCCGCCATTGTACTCCAGTAAGTGCAGTAGCCTGCCTCGGCTGCAAATTCAATCCCAAGAGAGAAAGAAAAACAAAAAAGTGAAAAATCCCGCTGTGGATATCAATATCGAGTCCCATCTCATTTCCCAAAAAGCAAAAGTGTCCGTAGACTAAATTTTCGTCAAGTCATGATGGAAGAGGAGATTGTAGTGAGCCCCTCAGTACCCTCTGGTTTTAAGTGGCAGAAGAAATAGCCATGACGGTTATCCTTGAACCGTTGTCGAGGTATGCATCGACGTTTGCGTTGAGATCTTCCACGCCCTTTCTGACGGTGAGACGCTGCTGATCTTCGTCCCACCATACATCGTCGCCGACCTCGGCGTCGCCAGGGACTAGCAGAAGCATGCCGTCGTTGCTACCGAGGGCGATTCTGCACGACTTATCCTTGACGAACGTCTCGAGGAAAGGGACGTCGTAACCCTGCATCCCCCGCAAGGGTCCCCCACTCTCTACAAAGTCTCTAATGAGGTTGCTCTGCTCGAGGCTCCAGAACTGCCGAAAGTCTTCTGGACGCGCAAAGGCGTCGACGTTTGCGAGGAGCTCGAGCATGCCTGCCATGCCGTTGAGGACGGGGCTGAGGAAGTGGACGAAGGAGTTGAGGATCTCCTCGCGCGAGTATCTTGGGTCTGCGTGTGTTGTGAGGACTGGTGACATTGTGTTGAGGAGTGTGAGCAGGCGTTCCTGGTTGGCGTGTGGTGGTGTTCGGACGTGGTAGGCCATGGTCAAGAGAGAGACGAGAGAGAAGGTGGATGACATGGAGGAGAGAGGGTCCGAGAGGCTGGCGATGCTGTCGATGTAGATGGCCTTGTTAGGCTTATTTGAGAGGAATTTGGAAGGCATTTTGATGTGGTATGGTGTGGTGGTGTATATGGTAGATAGTATTTTAGTGTCGAGATGTAGTAGGCCTAGTAGATACCTAGTAGTAGTAGAAGTAGATGATGGATAGATGTTGTCTAAGGATGATGAACTAGATAGATGGAAGGACTCCAGCTTCTGGAAGGAGATGGGAGACTATTTCAACAAAAAGAACGAGATCCATTCTATCCAATAAACCTAAACTAAATCCAAACAGAACCTAACAGAAGCGCCGACTTGTGTACGGTGTTAGTCTGTCCCCCCTTTCAAAGCATCCCATCTCCGTAGGCTCCGTTTGGCATCCATATCCATTCTGTGGTGGCAGCCCGTCTCCCGTCCCATCAGGTCTGAGTGAGGTGAGAGAGACCCTGGCCCCAGGTGATTACCCAATAAAGTCACTCATGATAGCAAGGTGGTTGATTGACAGGGCTCCAGGCCCCCACGAGATGGAACCACGCATCGGGTAATTCCCATTTTAGCTTGGTTGGATGGCGTGCCTCTGCGTTTCCTTTAGTGCATGTTACAGGGCAGCACGGACCATAACTCCCTGCTAGACAGCTGGGAGGCGCAAAGCCAAGTAGCCAGGGCAGGGCACACCCCAGTGGACCTGGAGGTTTCTGGCCTACCTACATACAGTAGGCTGGACTGGGCTGGGCTGGCTAGCTGGGTGGGAGGTTCACCTCCATTTTTTTGGCCCTTGAAAGTTGTTGAGGCGAACCTTTCACATGGGAAAACATTATGTAGTAGGTAGGCTAGGTACTGCAATGTGTAAGATGAGATGGCATGGACAAGATGCCGTGCTACCTACCTACCTACCTACCTACACTACGTACTAACTATACACAAAGAGGTGTCATCAATAGTGGTGAATGACGGACTGTACACACCCAAAACCCAAAATTCCATACTCGAGCTGTTCCAAGTTTTCGTTTCCTCTTGTTTTGTTGATATCAGGTCGACGTCGTATCCTGCCCTGTCCAGTCCAGTCCTGTCCTGTCCTGTCTCATGTTCGAGACTCCAGACCTCTCGTTGTCACTCGGGCCTTTTTTTTCAGGCCTCTTGGCTTGATCTTCCCGTTTATCTGTTGTGCCAAGTCATTCACTCCTTCACTCGCGCACTCGCTATTATGACACGGGGAGTCAGTCAGTCAGCCAGTTAACCTTACCCTCCATCATGGGATCAGCTCCCGTTGTTCCCGCGGCTTACGCGCTTCCAACTTTCCATGCAACTTTCTGTTCGTCCGTCTGTAGAATCGACAACCACCAGAAATATGGGAGGAAAAAAAAACCCCCCCACTCCCGCTGCGCTGTGCTTTGCGGGGTGGAAGTGAAAAGTGCGAGGAGCGGAGCGGATAAAGAGATTCCATAACAGCCTCTATCTTGATTTGGATTGGACTCTGCTTCTGGCTGGCTGGCTCTGACCAGTAAATTCGACTCTACGTGGCCCCTCTGATTCTCCTTGTCCTCTCGTAGCTATCTCGTCTGATCATATTGTGAGCAGCTTTACTGCGCATACCTAGGTACTGCACTATACTGTACCCGGTCATGCCGAGCATGACGACTATCTATGACTTGCGGCGTAGTCCTCGGCCGGATTGATCAACAACTCGGCTTCCGTAGCTCGCGTTATTCTAAGCAATTCTGTTCCTATATCGATCTCATCTTTTCTACATATCTATCGGATGCAACGCTCCATTGGAACCTGTCCTATCCTCGTCAAGTTATGTCATTCATGCACACCTCGGCACGTACCGTTCCATAGCGTCTTGATTGGTTAGATTCTTTGTGCTATCAAACACAACCCTGAATGCCCTCACCACAAAGTCTCCTGACAAGTACGGCCCTTTTCCGGGTACCAGTATGTATGCCCATTTAAAATAAAAAAATAAAAAAAAAACAGGTGAACCAATCTCGCCTTGCTCGGTGCTACCTAGATTTGTGTGAACCAGATCGCATGTAGATCAGATGTTGATTTTTGACCTGATCTTGATGGTACGTCTGCCGCAGAGCCTCATTCAGCCCTTTGATATACATGAAGTGATGGTGAATGAATTATTTTGGTATCACGTAAATGTTTTAACTGTCGCCGCATTGCGTTTTGACTAAATATAAACTTTTCGAGGGTCATGGTTTCAATATGTTCCTACATGTTTCGTTGCATCGCCTAAAATAACTTGCTAGGTACCAATCCAACCTCTGCGGCATGAGCCATCCTTATCTCGTTGTTTTAGTATCGTGTCTTGTATGACATATGAATCCCGTGATTTTCTTTGCTCGTTTTTCTAGAATATCATGACTCTGCGGGCCGACTTTCCCAGTATCTGGGCCTAACATCGTCGGTTAGGTACAATCTCCACTTCTGCTCTAAGAAGCGGGCCTGTCATACTCTACCAAACTATAGGCCTCCACTCCCTGAAAACAAACATGCCATCAGAGCGGTAAGCATCCATTCGTTATTAATCCTCAAACAGTATATACTTGGTTCTGGTGTTGAACTTGGGTCATGAATGATCCATCGGTTTTTTTTATAGTCACGTTCTATCTTTAACTACACCGTCTTGTAGTTGTGATACTCTCACCAAACAATCTTCCAATATTTGCGTGGGGGTGACTCCTGATTGATATTAAGCTTAGTTGTTCGTTTCTCTAATCATAAACTGTTTGAGGGGTTCTTGTTGGTCTGAAGATCATGTCGATCTCTGAAACGCAGGGTCGTCAATCAATCAACTGCCGTGTTGCCAAATATCCATGGAGGGTATGTATCAAGTGTCATGTTCGCCTCACACATTTATTCACTCTTGTTTCTTATTCAGCTATGCTATGACAGCACAGTCACAGAGATCGACCACGTGTGACTCGAATACCGCGACTTGTTTCTTTCTTATTAGCCCTCAATAATAAACCCACCCTGGCTCAGTTAATGCGGTGATAGCTTTCATGCCCGAAGAGTCACTCGGATCGGCTCGGACTTGTCTTGATCTCGGCGCTACATGTAGAAACGACAAGGCTTCGGCGACAGAATCGATTATCATCTAGGAGGGTTCACTTACAACCTCTTTCTTCATTGGAACTAAGAATTCATGGTTGTGATGCTTCCGTACACGAAAATTCTAGTTACATACACCGAGTGACTCAGTTAGCTTACTAGTGGAAATAGAAACCAGACAAGGCTTCAGCTTCGACACTCAACCACTCTTTCATCTTCGAATACATTCTGCAAATGCCGGATATATGGTACATAATAGGAGAAGATAGAATGGATGGTTCCCCGAGATGCATCATTTACAGACAAAAATAATAAATGTGAAATCAATTACGTCACTAAATCAAGCTTATCCTTAACCTTTTGCCTCATCTGAGACAGTAACACTTTTCGCATTGCACAATAGCAGCCAAAAGCACACAGCACGGCAATGTCAATCAACGAGAACCCTGAAAACTATGCCCTGTTCAGGGACTGTCTGTCTACCACCCTCCTTCAGCCTGCTCCCTCGGCCCCGGACCCGCCCAAACGCCGTCGGCGTCGCAAGAACTCCGGTGCTGTGCCGGCCACTACAGCATCCACCCCGGCTCCGAATCCGGAAAGAGATGCTGAAGAACTGGCTGACTTTGTAGATTACCTCGCTACAGAGATCTTTGAGAATCTACCAGATGAGCTACAGACTCTGGAATATCGAACCTGGAGGGATGACGAGGCCTTGCAGGAGCAGTACTCCTTGCCTCTCACAAAGGAGAGTCTCTCGGTGTTAAACCTGCCACCCTCTGTCGTTGAAACATTGACGACTTACAACCTTATCTCTGCCGATCCTGACACGACATCACATCTACCGTCCTCCCCTGAGGCATTCCTCCTTCCCATCTTAACCTCATACATCACTCCCCTTATAGAGCCACCTCCCGCTACACGCGCCACCCGCGCCGACGCCTGCGAGCTTTGTGCTCGATCATGGGTTCCTCTGTCCTACCATCATCTCATCCCGCGGTTCGTGCATGAAAAGGCTGTCAAGCGAGGTTGGCATCGCAAAGAGGATCTGCAGAATGTAGCATGGCTGTGTGGCGCGTGCCATCGGTTTGTTCATAACTTCAAGACACATGAGGAACTTGCAAGGGATTACTACACTGTTGACTTACTCCTTGAAGAGGAAGAGGTGCAGCGCTGGGCTGCGTGGGTTGGGAAGCTGAGGTGGAAAGGGAGGTAACCAAAGTGACTTGCACAGCATGTACAGCAGGTTGGTTGTTGAGCGCATTGCATTTTGAGTTAGGGATCAGCATCAGAATTGACTTCAGCCAACTATCATTTTATTTGTGACAACGTTTCGCAAAAGTGCAAAGGAATATTATGGCTACCTTACTCTCTTGTGGTCCTGCAGCATATATCATTCATTACCAACACCTTTTATGCAGGTACTAATCAGACCCGAGTTAAATGATCGACTGTGGACATTGGACTCTGAAGCAAGTAGAGTAAGATTGTAGATATAAACAATATACGCCAAAGAATAATCCAAAAAGGTTTCATGATGTTCTAATCTTGGAACAGGCAAAAATAGAAAAGTTCTGTAACGGTTTCGTCACTATCTCAACCGTGGCCGTTTTGACTTTCCTATCATTCCTATGCTTAACGCGTCAGCTAATCCTTATCACTAATTTGTTGAGACGACATCGGCCATCGTTGAGAAACAAGTACAGTGAGAGATATGAATAGCAGCATTTTGTTGAGATGTCCCCGAGGCGACAGATCATCTGTTCCAGGGTAGGTATGCCACCAAGTCAGCGAAGAGTCTGAGACAAATGAGGCTTGCAGCTTATGGTTCATCCCTGGGTAATATTGCATATGCTTCTTGCATATGATGATTTCAGAGTATACAGAGTTATATTGAGGAAAACGTGCTTACACTGACCTTGTTCACCGAATTCGGTCTGTCGTGGTATACACAATATTTGGTGTGTAGAGTCAAATCAATCATGGTCCTCCTCAGTCAGACCGGGACAGCCCTCCATCTCAGCATCAGGATACGCCATCTTACACCAAAAGCAATACTGATGCTTCTCCCTCAAGTATTCCAACACTCTCTTCAGCCTCTCTCCAATCTCAAGCTCATTGAACTGATCTAATTCCTCGTCCTCTTCATCCAGATCGTCAGCCGTAGCATACACTGTCTGCCCCTTGCCTAAAGCCCTCTTGTCGTCTTCATCCTCCTGATCATCTTCATATGTTGGTAGTCTTGATAGTGACTGCTCGAGATCGTATCGCATGCGTCTGTCGCGTTCGGCTTCTTCTCTGTGCCTCACCAGACCGCGGTATAGGAGTGGTATTGACTTGAGAGGGCGTGATGATGTCGGTTGTGGCTTTCCAGACTTGTCGTTTGTTTCCGATGTTTGGACTTGAGATCCGAGGACTTCTGCTTTCTCATCGTCCATTCTTTCTGCAGTACGCTGAGCTGCAAAGAACTGCTTTTCCAACCTCGCGTCCTCGCGCTCCTTCCTCACGCGCTCGCGGTACTCATCTGGATCCATCTTGGCGGCTTTGATATCCCGTTCCTCAGCTGCTTCTCTGATTTTTCGCTTCTTCTCGTTATCCATACCAATGCCTCCACGATCGTCTTTGACGCTGACCTTGATCGGTTCTGTCCGACCAGGCGCTGTTCCTTCCTCTGTCTTCTTTCCCAGACCGCCACCTGTGAATCCCATCTTTGCCATCATGGCAAAACCTTTACTCTTCTTGGCCTTTGCATCATCCAACATCGAAGTTGAGAGAGCCTTTTCGCGAGCGGCCTCTTCTTCCTCAGCAATCTGCTCTTTTGATTTAATGTTTCCTCGTGCCCGTGCCTCGCGCTTGAGGCGTTGTGTGCGTTGTAGGGATGTTTCTTTGACGGGCGTAGGATCCTCAAAGGACATGTTCATGTAGTCATCCTCTTCTTCATCTGGTGCGCCCGCACCGTTCTTTTGCTCATTGCTCATGATCTGAGATTTGTCGTCTGGACGAAGCCTTTGAGTGGATGTGAGTCGGAGATGAAATTAGTGGTGTTTATTCTTGTTTGTGATGATTAAAGATTTAATGTTTATGTATGAAGACTGTTCCAGGATATGATTATAGTGGGCTCCACTAATTCTTAGTGGTCCAGGTGTGCAGACTTCAAGCTGCCAATATACCTATAGATTGGCTCTTCGGGTGGTTCTGTCTGTATTTCCTATTAATCCCCGTTGAAGAGCACAAATGTATCTCTTTGGTCTATACTTTCGTTTAAATACTACTATAACATATCATTTTTTTTTCATCCTGCCCTTCTTGCTCAGTGAGGAAATCACTTTACCACGATTCTGAATATGCCCTTACTACAGCAGCATAGGTTGCTTGATTAAATTTTAAAGTTGCTTGTGGTAGAAATGAGAGGGCTTCAAATCTATCATCTTTATATCAATAGCATTCATGAGAGCTTCAGAACCTCGCTCAAGCATCCGGTTACGAGGATCATCAAAGATACACAAATGAATATATGAATAAATATATGGTATCCTACGCCTAAGCCTATGCCACCTTTTCCATTTACCTGTTCTTGGCCCTCTTTCTGGCAGATTTCTCCCTCTCGTACAGGTTCGACTCGCGACCCTCCTCGCTCTGGATTTCGGCAACGAGACGCTTGTACTTCTTCTCGTAAGCCTCGTCCTTCGCCTTCTTGATACGCAGCTTCTCGCGTGCCATGAAGTTGGCGTCCTTGCGAAGCTCCCGTAGAGCACCCTTGCGCTCCCGCTTGTGCTCCTTCTTGAGCTTGGCCATCTCCGCACGCTCGCGGTCTGGGTCGTAGTGCTTGTCGGGATCGAATGTCTCCTCGAACTTGGGGATGTAGGTCTTGATCGCCAGAGGGCGATGGTGGTGCAGTTCCACATTGCGACGCGATAGTTGAGCGACCTTCAGCATGCGGTCGAACTTGGTCAACAACTTCTCAATCTTTTCGTTCAGAGCGGCCGGCAATTGAGATCGGCAAGCCTTGCTGCTGAGATGCTTTAGCACGTTCACGGCCTGGCTGAAGGTCTCGAGGAATGCGCTCTTGCCAGTCCACACGTCTGCAGCTGCTTCCAAGATTGATACTGTGGTATCAATAATGGCAACTTTGCGGGCTGTTGTTTCAGACTTGTTGGACTCCCCGTCGATGCAGTCAGAGAAGTTTGGTTTCCGGACCTTAATCTTGCTTGCGCCTTCGGTACGAATACCGGCGGGGGGGCTGTGAAGAGGGAAGTATCCGAGTTGCTTCGAGGAAGCAGCAGGCGCCAAAGCACAGAGAGTGTTCAAAGAGAAGTTGATAACCTCGGGAGCATAGCGCTTTGCGAGTTTCTGGTAGCTGACAGCCAACATTGAGAGATAGGCTCCGACGGCATAGTGAGCCAGAGTTTGTGGGACCTTCTGGCCTAGATACCGGGTAATTGTCAACACAGCAGGAGTGACGACTTGATGGAAGTGATCAGATGTAGGGAAAATGGTACCGATGGCAGTAAGCAGAACGAGATCTCCAGGTCCCAAGTCCAACGGTCTTGATTCAGCAATCTCCTCAATATTCTGACAGAACTGCTTGCCGATCTCGATAGGGAACATCTTCGAAAGAGAGTGAATATGTCGGACGATGCTTTCAAGCACAGTAAAGGGAGGAGAAGTAGCGGGGTCCCAGGGCGAACCGATATAGTCGACCAGGGAAGTAGCAAAGTTACCGAGTTTCTCCTTGTTCTTGCTGCTGAGCTTAGGGTGGTAAAGGGCACGAATTCTTTGGACGATAGTAGGGAAGGTCTCGGTTGGGTATGGCGCCAGAGTAGCCTTTAGCTCGTCGCAAGTCTGGGGACATTCAAAGGTATAGGGAAGACCCTGCTCATCACCCTTCTGGATCGCTGAGGCCTTTGTGGTCGAATCGGCCTCGAAGACAGGGTTTCGGCTCTCTTCCTCGTTGAGCAGGCCCTTGGTAAAGTCATCCTCCTCATCCTCGGCTTCCTCATCAGATCCGTCCTCCATTGATTCATCGTTGCTATCATCGTCGAGTGGTTCCACGTCGGATCCGCTAGCCACAAGATCATCATCAATGATGAAGTCGTCTTCATCGTCGAATCCGAGTTCGGTAGCGGTAGGACGAGCTCGGATACCGCTTCCAAGACCAAAGTCATCCTCGTCGTCCAGGTCCATCTCATCTTGCTCAGCCTTCTTGCCCTTGTTGTTAACTTCCTCGTCCTCACTATCACTGACCGACTCTCCTCGCATGCGCTTCTGGCGTTTGTCTTCGAGCTCTTTCAATCTCTTAGACTCCTCTTCAGCCTTCTCTTCCTCAGTCTTGGTACGGTCCGCAGGCTGGGCCCTCTTGTCCTGAGCAAGTTTCTTTACTTGGAGATCGAAACTCTTCTCGAAAGCATCGCGGTCGACACCGGCGATTTTGGAAACGGCAGCGCCATCAGCCTGGGTCTTGCCCTCCGGTCGGATGTGATGTAGCATGTACTGGATGTTTTGAAGCTCCTTGTCGAGTTCTTCTCGAAGGTCTTCGTCCTCCTCCCTTGCCGCCTGTCGCTCGTACTTGTAGTGCTTAGATTTAGCAATGACTTCCTCCATTACCTCCTTCTTTGTCTTTTTTCGTTCAGGTTCATCGTTTTCACTATCTTCTCCGTCGTGACCCTCAGCCGCCAATGCACGAATGCGCTTCAGCCTTTGGCGCTCACGTACTGAGCCATCGCTATCGTAATCCTCGTCCAGGTCGTCTTCCTTGAAATCGTCCATATCTTCGAAGTTAAGAGACTTGCCCATATGTGTCAAACCCTCTGATGGTTCGTCGTCCTCCAGATCGAATATAGAGTTCTTCTTGTGGCTTCTCTGCTTCTCTCGGGCGAATCGTTCCAGCATCTTGTCTTCTGGGGCCATCGTGGGGTCGTTTTCACCGAATCGACGATCGAGAATTCCACCGACTTTATTGCGACGCTGCATTTCAACTAGAAGTGTTTGTCGACGCTGTTGCATTCGTTAGTCGGCTGCTCTATGGTAGTGGCCGTGCGACTTACTTTCTCTTCGCTGGCTGCCTTGGCTTGACCAGGTCGTCCCTTGATGCTTCCAGCAGTCAAAGTAGGTCGGTTACTGGTGACCTCGAACTTGGGGCCCTTGGCATGCTTCAGGTCAAAAGGATTGAACTGTTCGCGAATGCCCTCCAGAACGACTCCTCGCTGGAGTCGCTTGTCATTGCGACCACGCTCATCTTGAGCATTACGTCGCTTTTGCTTCTTCGACTGTTGGGGGCCGACAATTCCTTGCTCCTTGAGCGACGCCTTTAGGCGTTTTAGCTGTGAGCCGGCCATAGCGACGATATATGCTGATGGTGTTCGACTTGCGCTCAGCGACCATGGATTTTTTGCGATAGAAAAAAAAGTCCAGTCTTATCGTTATCCTATGTGGGGCAGTTATTAGAATGGGTCTATCCCCGAATTGGCACATGGGACAAGGGATACATGTACAGCCTTTAAGAAGATGGATAGACAGCTTGTACCTAGCAGTACACCAAAATATCGAAGCGTAATGGTAACTTTGATCTCTCTGAGAGATTATATCTATATAAGATATGCATCTCAAGAGCTGAACGCAGAAGAACCTATATTCAATGTTTCCTCTAGCTAGGCTTCAAAACCTCATTGGTAGAGAACCCTATCTGGTGAGAAGTCTAACCTTATCTGGCAGCCACAAGGCGGTGCATCTTTGCAGAATAACTTACGTCAGGAGCTCTGGGGTATCCAACTAAGCTGTCGCGTTCTCGAACAATCATCTTCTCAATAAAGCATGAACTCAACAAACAAAACTATTAGTCAAGATGGGATGGGCTGATAGCCTCCTCACGTTTGCCCGCGATGAGAGAGTGGTTCTTGTGACCTTGAGTCTCGCCACTTTCAGCATTGTGAGCACCGTCTTTACTGCCCTCACAATCATTCGCGACGACAATGAGATACCCCCACCACAGCCAAAGACACAATACATTACTCAGGATACCGAAGACTCATTACAGCTTGAGACTCTCGAGAAGCTGCTGGACCACCCAAACTACTCTATCAGAGAGGTTGCAATTAAGATCCTTTGTGATCGAGCTGTCAACGATCCTGAGACAACTCACTCACTGCTATTCGGCATCACTCGACCGGACTATGACGAGAGGATGCGATGCCTTCGGGCTTTGGCCTTACTCACTGGTCAGACTATTGGTAAGGTTGCTTGGATGTAACCGAGAACATAGCTAATGATTACAGGTCTCGACGGTCTTTCTAAATTGAACAGCCCTAAAGCCTACTCCGCACTGGTCAGATCTCTGGAACTGAGCTTGGACGACGTTGAGCGGCCAGATCTCACTGACAGTCATTGGGATGAGTACTACCTCCGGGATATGGCCGAGAGGTTTTGTCTCATGTTCATTCTGGAACTTGTCAATAAGTACGGCGCCAGCATGCTGGTCAAGGCACGTTTCGTCGAAAAGTGGCTAGCAAAGCAAAATTGGGGTGCAACTCCCGAAGAGAAACGCCGCAGTTTCAAAGACTACATGGCTCTCAAAGCAAATAGAATCGTCGACATCGTCGATAGAATTAAGGAATCCAGGCGAGGTCTACGGGCTTTGGAAAAGGCAGGCTTATTGGATAAGGAAAACTCAAGAAGAAGGATTCGAGAGCTGCCGGACCTCATCATGGAAATTGAGGAAGAAGCAGGGAACGTGCCCGCTGCTGAACAGCAGGTCGCACGCACGCGAGAACACTCCGCTGAGGAACAACGGCTGCGACGACAACATCGAGAAGCGATGGTTCTCAACGATGGAACTCGACCACTAGCGCGTGAAGATATTATTGAGAGAGAACATACTTCGCCAGCATAATAATCGTGGAAATAGATACCCAACATTATAGCCACAAGCGTTTATTGTGGACTGTGAATTTGATTACTGGTCTGTCTGCGCATCTGGTAATCAAGCTATCAAGGTAAGCAGTTGTGATCAAGCCCTGTACGCGATCATACCAGTGGTGTGTTAATGGATAGACATACAAATGAAATTTAGAAATCCGAGGGACATTGTTACAAAAACGGACATTTACCTTTTTACTTGACTTACCTGCTAAAATTCAACAAAGAATAGATTCCCACCCGACCACAAAATCCTTGCCAACAATTCCTCTACATCTAGGCACCGTAGTACCGCTTCAGACTCTCCTCCGCCTGAGAACGGCTGGTATTAAGAAGTTGCAGAATCTCTTTGCTAAGTTCATCCATCTCTTCTTCGCGAGCCTGAGCTCCTGATTGCTTAGCAGGCCCAGCCATACCTGGCTCGGTCACAGCCTTGAGTGCTCTTTCGACGGACTCACTTTCACAGCCAATTTTCTCCAGTACTTGTCTCGCCCGGTCCATGGGTTCCATTGGGGGCTCAGGCGCCTGAGGGCCCTCTATTTTCCTTTTCAGGCACGGGATAATTCTCTCTCTGCGACATAGATCATCACGGAGAGTAGCGATTTGTGTATCGTCGATTCGAGAAATGAACTCTTGGTCCTCGTCGGGTGGGTCTCTCTGCTTCGAATTGACGTCCAACTTTGACATTGCATCGACTCTGCCAGCCCAAAATTCGAAATCATTGTCCAATCCGAGAAAGCGAAGAAACACTCTCAGGACATTGCGGTCGAAATATCCCGATGGCCGGCATTGTAATACTGTACCCAAAAACGCCGGCCATACCTCAGGAGGAGCCAGGTCTGCGAATTTGAAAAGAGCTATCATTAGCTGGCCCCAGCGGATGATCAGTTCCGGATCTAGCGTACCTTCGAGGAAACGAAACTCGACAGTCCCTTTGTACTGCTTGTCATGAGTAGAAGAAGTCCTGCACTTGCATAGACTGATGCAGCACTTACCCATACCCGAGTCAGGTCTCAGAAACATGTCAAGATCTGCTGCGGTAGTAGCTGTCCATATCTTCTTCAAGGCGCCCACCAAGCGAGGATTGGAAGTTATAGTTCTGGGAACATGCTCCCAAAAGTCGGCCGGAACATCCAGGTCTGTCCATCCCTCACAGTTTTCGTGCAAAAATGATTCTTCTCCAAAGATATGCTTCGACCAATTATTCGCCCGTCTTTGAGGGTGGCAGAGGTGGAAGATCATGTTTTCTGCGCAACACATGAGAAGGCAGACTTTGCGCAAAAGGTGGATGGATAGCATCTCGGTACCCTTGGCAACGTGAATATGGAAGCCACAGCCGTTCGTTACGAGCAGCCTGAAATTGTTCCTCAGTATGCTCAACACATCAACGACATTATCCCAGCCAGCTGGGTTGTCGCCCAGAACGGGACTCACCACCTCTACCCCACTCAACCGCTTGTAACCTGCCCATTCATGCCATTCCTTGAGAGAACCGTCAGGCATAACAGTCCACGTTTGGTACTCAGAATTGATGCCAGAAATAGGCACAATGCCATGTTCGGCAAGTTTCTTTTGCCAATTGGGCATCCCCAGGTTCATTTCCGTATCACGCCTCAAGGCCAAAGGTCCTTTGCTCGTGATCATTTCTGCTATCTGCTCAGCCCTCTCATTGAAAGAACCGATAGCGACATGCCTGCCATCTTGAGGGGAGGGATCAGACCAGTAACTGTCACTCGATGGATCTGGTATGCCGCTTTCTGTGTCGTCGAAATCGCTCAATAAATCCGACGGCAATGGCTTGGCTTGCAGCTCACTGGAAAGTTCAGGCCTCACTGGGATATACATTTCGAGCTCAATACCAAATGAATAGTTGCCGTTAACTGAGTCAATGAATGGAAACTCCCTTTGTGGGAAAGTAGAACCTGCAATGGACGAAGTAGTTGGACCACCTGACGAGTCCGAGCCTCGAAACGATGTCATTTGAATCAGTGGCCAACACTTCAGATCCGGTATCTTGGAAGTTCCCAACTTTGCCTCGAAATAATCCGCCAGCGTCTGCAGGCCATAGTCATTGAGGAAAGCGAAGATGGTGGACCTGTATATGAGCCCAGGATACAAGTTGGGAAGCGAGGCACTTGTCTTTTCCAAGCTGAGTTGAACGACACCTAGGCAAAATTTAGTCCAGTTCTCTATTTCAGTCAAGTCAAGAGTTCCACAATGCTGATTGAACCAGATAGCCGTTTCGTTGGGTGTATTAGAAGCTTGGATTCTATAAGCAGACGCAGCCTGCGGATAGTTTCTGGCGTCCTGGATTGGGATGTCCATTAGGTGGATGAGATCTTCGATCGAGTTAGCACTGAGTATCTTACCAGCTCCGTGACGATACTTAGCCTCTCTTAACTCTCCGGGGTGAGAGAGGAGTTCTAATGGGCGTCGGCTAGGGGAAAGGTGGTTGCTCCAGGGATCCTCAATCTGAACGGCGGAGATCAGCTGCGTTTTCAGATGAAGAGGAGAATCCCTGACTAGGTTAGTATACTGAAGACCAAGAGAAGAGATCGAATTCGGGCCACAGTGGGAGGGATGAACTTCACCCAGGAGAGGGTCCACCATCCAAATGAGGGCCACAGTAGCCTTCATTTGTTCAAGGGTGGCGTTATAATTGTGCATGTACACTGCAACCTTGAGGCGCGTTTCCGAGTTTGGTACGGTGAGATACTTCTTGTTGAGAATGGTCAAGATCTTCTTCAACTGTGTCTGGAAGTCCTGACTTCCAGCTTGGAACTTAGGAGATGTCAACTTGACACCGACCCATTCACATTGGTCAGCTTGGTTCTCTTGGGCAAGTCCATCAAATTCAACTGTCCAACCTGTGAGCAAATCATTGGCTCGCTTTGCTCCTTGGTTGTCTCTCAATGCTTCCAAAATGGAGTTGCGGGTAGTCAGCTCCCCTTCCAGCTTTTCAATGGCCCACTGCGCGCGAACAAGATATTGCCGCTTCAGGTGCCGATAACTGTCGGCATTGGAGGGTAATCTGTCGAAAGTAGTAGGGGGTGATGGGATTGGTTTGCCTTGGTGTTGTGCGGTTCCGGTGTATCTATATTCACCTCTTCGTCCTGACCGGCGGGAAACGGCGACGAGAAAGCCAAGCTCGGCCTTGAACTGTAGTGGTAAGGACATAGTCGCTACTGATTTTGTCTTCGTTGTGTTTTCCCAAATATCTTGCGATGCCCCAAAAGCTGCGGTAGGATTCAGTTGTCAATTGCTTTTTCGTAATGTGTAATGGTGAGAAATTCGATAAGGGTCTGCTAGCTAGAGTGAAACAAGAAGTTGAACTTGCTAAGCATTATATTGATTGTCGAATAATTATGTCTCCATTTTCATGTTCCTTGATCGGACCTTTCGATGGGAATCGTTTGTGTGTTCACGACTTGTGTTCGAAACAAAACCATCTAAACAGGAGAACAATGATCTCGCTCAATCAATACTGTTCGTTTGGTCTTCGATCAATGGTCCATTGTTCGTCTTATGCCACTCGCTGGCAAAAGCAAGCAGATTTGAGTAGGAGTTTTGGTATACTGGTTGTATGTGAACGCTCTAGAATGTATCTCTATAGAATCAGTTGACTATCGTATCTCGCAATGTCTCAATGTCTGGTTTGTTCCTATTCCTTTTCTGTGTCATCATGCTTGGCTTCTTTCAGCTTTTTGATAGGTTCCAGGCCGAATATCTCATCCGAGTTCAAAGTATTGTGGTTCTCAGTAACTTCGCCAAATAAGAAAGCGTTCTTTTCGCGACTGGCACTGTTGGAAAATTTCTTCTTGTGCTGTGGTGGAGGTGACTTGTTTGACGATGCTAACGCCTTGGAAGGTCCAGATTCGTCAGGTTCTAGCATCCAAGAAAAGGACGACTGTGCCAAGGTTGAACGAGTTGGAACAGGGCCTGGTCGCGAGGGCGCTAAAGTATTTGCAGGCTTGTTCTCGTCGGTTGTGGCTTTATCGATTCGATCAGGACCAGAAGGCTGCACCGGTTCTTCCTTAGGAACTGGTTTTGGTTCAGATATTTGCAGAGCAGAGACGTCCGGTTCTGTGGATACCGCTGGTACTGGCTCTGGTTGAACAATAGTTGTTTCCGCTACAACCACTTCCTGCGGAGTTTCCTCAGGGGGTGGTGAGTGTAAGACCGGAACCTCCATTGAGGAGTCGTCTAGGTATATCTTGACAAATTGCACCTTGGCAGCAGCAATTTCGATAAGTTCAAGGCTTTTAGCCTTGTCTTCCAGGCTGGAAGCAGATATTGCTTTGAGGTTATTAACGGTCTCGTCAAGCATGGCTGCGAGATGCTGGTTCCTGATTTCAAGTGCCGCTAGACTTCTGGCTGCGTCCGCTTCGCTCATCAAGGGTTGTGGCGATCTAGGCGCGGACCTGGCCTCGTTTATGTTGCGTTTAATTTCTCCCATCGCGTCCCTAACAGCCTGGTTAATACCCAACTTCTCACCTCTTTCAAAAACTCCTTTAGCGCCCTTGGCGGCTCCTTGGAACAAAGCTTCCATACCGCCTTGTTGCTGTATGAACCGGGAAGGCGATGCCATTTGTGACCTCGAGCCTGGTACTTTTTGTTTAAACGAGTTGAAACTACGGAAGCCAGGAGTGCCAGTTCTTGATGTCTGTGGCGGCGAAGATACTTCTGGCTCCTTTCCGGTGTATTTCATGATAAGAGATGATCCCCCTGACTCGTTGAGATGGTCCTTGAGATACAATGCGTCGTCAACAAAGGTATGAGGCCCATGAGCATCTGAAGGAGGTGGGTATTTGAGAAGAAGCTGAAGGCAAACCGAGTAATCTGCTTCCAATACTGAGAAATACGTCAGCTCTGGCACAAGAAAATGTTAGAGAACATACACTCCCATCGAATCCTTATTAGCATAGCGACACAAATAAGGTCTATGAGTTCCAGAGTCGGATCAACAGCAAAAATGGTATCCCAGAGTACCAAAAACTGCTCGAAGGGATATTCTCTGCTGAAGAGTAATCGAATCCACCGACTATTCGATATTAGTGGCGATCCAACTATAATGGACAATAGACTTACATTAGAAAGATTTGTGGTAAAATCTCGATATTCTTAAGATGATTCGCCAGTTCCGGATCAACCTTGTGTAGACAGACTTCGTGGATGAATTTACTCCTCTCCACGATAGCGGAACTTTGCTCCGGGAACTTCGAGGGTCTTAAAGAGTTCCCTGGTGTTGCAGCAGTGTCTTTGACTTCGTAGAACGACTGGGCATGCTCCATAAGTTTGGAGAATAGGATGAAGGCATCGTGCTCGACGAAAGAGTGATCAAGAGTCTTAATAAGGGCATCATCCGAAGGGATATCCTCTGGCAAGGTTGCAGGGTCCAGGGAATCTTGCTCGATGACATACAGGATAGGTGCGAGCAGTTCGTGCATGCCCTGTCGGTAACCTCCCCGCTCGGGGTTCAGTTTGCAGTACATGAAGAGAATGTCCGTGATAGTTGCCTGGGTCTGGTCTTCATGATAATTTGCCTCATCGGGTAGTCGCTGGACATCTTGCTGTATCTCAGCGCGAATAATCTCATCTTGACGAATAGTGTTCCACGGTGACTTGTTTGAGTTAGTTAACTCTCCACCCCGAAAGCCTGGAGAGATCTTACGCTTGGATCATCATTCAAAGGGTCAATATTCAGCTCTGCAAGGGCCTCTGGGTGCTTGATGTACTTGAGGAAATGGTCCCTCTGTTCTGTGTAAGACCGCCTCCCATCGTCTAAGACTTGGGACCAGCTCAAGCCTTCGGCAGCTGTCGAGAGGAGGAAAGTCTGCGGTAATAGGTCAGTTCATGTATCAGTCAGTCGATGAGGCGATTGATTCACCTTCCAGCAAAGGGAACGACAGCCTGATATGCATGGGCTTGATGGTCCATTACACTTAACCGCACGGCGGAGATCGCCAAGGTGTGCGCCTTGAGATTGTGTTTCACGCCATCTTGAGCTGCGAACATTGTAAAGTTAGTTGTGTTCAAAGCCCATTTCTGGTCGCTAATAGGCGCAACCTACAGCGACTCTTCAAGGGGTCTCATATCGCTTAGCAATACCAAGAAAGAAGCCAAAAAGCGAGGTCAATGGGCTCGTGAGTAAGGTCTCGAACGGTAGGCTAGCGATGAATGGATGGATGTTGATGGTGGAGGATGAACCCGAAACCTTGATTCATCGGCGCTTCATGTTCAATTGGGTTGCCGTCTCCGTTCTTCGGCCCCACACCTTAACAGTTCCGCCTACCTACGGACGGACAAATTCCAGCGCTCAAAACGGCCCAAGACGCCTGGAAGTTCAGGGGCTGACCGCCCAACGAATAGTGTCATGTCACTTACTACTTCGAGCCTCTCTCTCACCTCCCCGACCAGCTCAGAATTCCGCGAGCTGACGTTGACAGGAGTGTATCAACGCTTTCCTCTTTGGTCTCAACACTCAGTATTTTACACACATAGTGGCTCGCTACCACAGAGTGATGCCTCAGTAGGCGCTACATCATGTCTGCTGATCTATTTGCCGAGTTTAATAGTCTTTCAGACAACTCAACACCTGCACCAGCTCAACCACAACAGCGACAGCAACAGAACACTCCTTTTCAGCCTCAAGCGCAGCAGCAGCCGCCGCAGCCGCCAAAGACGCTACAGCGGACCGAGACACAGAATCTCTTTGATCTCTTGGGAAGCACTAACAATGGTTCATCAGTGACCAGCCAGCCTTGGTCGGACTTTCAGTCGCAGCCAACCACCCAAAATGCGTGGGGAGGTGCCTCAGTCCCGTCGAAGCCGGCGGAGACAAATGACGACGATGATGATGGATGGGGTGATTTCGAAGTAGCTGAGCCATCGCAACCTCCAACGGTTAATGCGACTCCTGTTCAGACTCCAAGTCCTGCTCCCCTCTCTGCTTCTGGTTGGGGCACTGGTGGTAATAACACTCCAGCGTCGGCGAACACATCGTCCATACCATGGCCCAGACCAAACCCAGGCTCAGCTGCCGCCGTGGCCCAGCGAGCACCTGGCATCAAGCAACAACCTCCAACTAGAATCGTAAGGGCTTCGACGATGGACCTACTATCCAATAGTCTTGTCGATATTGAAGCTTTGCAAAAGTCTACCAGTACAGCCCAATCCCCGGCTTCATCTCAAACTTCGAGGCTCCAATCTCATTCGCAATCACAGTCTCAGTCACAATTTACGCAAGGCTGGGGGCAAGGCGCTGGGAATCAAGAACCGCAAAACCAGCGGATGAAAGCAAAGCTCAAAGCTTCTGCACAGAAGGATCCTAGCGTACTTTTCGATGCGGAAGACTTTGAGCTTCAGGTTGCTGAGGACGAGGAAGATGACGACGACGACGAGTTTGGGGATTTTGAAAGTGTTCCTGCTCCGGCTGCACCTAAACCCACCCCTACAGCTGCTTCTACGAAGACAACGCCGGCTCCTCCATCAATGGATCTTCTTTCGCTAGATGAGCCTGCTCCAGCTCTTCCGCAACAGACCAGAAAACCACCACCCACTCAACTGCTCGGACCTTTAGCTTTTGGAGCTACTGCCACAAGCTATCCTCAAGCACCAAAATCACCATCATTCCAGGACCGTAACCCTTTCCCAGAACTGGCTATAAAAACACCCACTTCCGCGGAACCTAAAGGGACCAAGAAACCAAAAGAAGAGACTCCAACTACAGCATGGCCATCTTACGAAAGTCCAATAGATCTTAAACCTGCCAAATTCAAGGATCAAGAAGAAGAATGGGATGCTTGGGATGACTTTTCGGCTACCGACAACAAGCAAGTAACTACCAGTACGAAAACGGCACCGGAAGGCTGGGATTGGGACGCTGTCGATAATGTTCAACCCTCGCACAGCGATTCTCAGGGAGATGCTCCTCCACCAATCAATGTTCCGCCTCCTTCAGTCATTCTCTCTGCATTCCCTGATCTTTTCAACTCTGGCACTGCCCTGTTCAAACCTGTGTCTGGTCAGAGTGCTTCTATCAAACAACGCATCTTGTCAGATTCGAAAGCCGTGGAGTTCCTAAAAGGCTACGTTCTGTTGGCGGAAACAGCTGCGCGCGTCATTGCCGGGCGTAAACAACGATGGCATCGGGATAAGATCCTGGCCAAGAGCATGTCAATTTCAGCTGCGGGAAGCAAGGGTATGAAGCTCGCAGGAATTGACAAAACACAGGCAGCCCGCGAGGATCGTGAGGCCGCTGACGTGGTAGCCGTATGGCGCCAGCAGGTCGGTCGTTTGCGATCTGCAGTTGCTGCGGCCAAGTCGGCCGATATGGGTCTGGCACTAAAGGTTCCCGAGATTAGCGAGAACATGCAAGTGCATACAGCTAAGATGGTACCAACAGCTCCCAAGGCTTGTATTATTTGCGGACTGAAGAGGGACGAGAGAGTAGCCAAAGTGGACGTCGAGGTGGAGGATAGCTTTGGGGAGTGGTGGGTTGATCACTGGGGACACAAAGCGTGCAAGAACTTCTGGATAGAGCACGAGCAAAAGATGCGGCAGCGATGAGAGCCAACGCTTTACATACCTGACGATAAGGCGGGTAGAATAATACTCTCAGTACACACTGACATCTTCTTCCATGCATATCATTCAATCACAAGGCGGCACATATAGGAACTAGAAGTCCGAAGTTATTGATGGCAGTACATAGTCTCAATATGTACAATGAATGACAAGGGTTTGACGTTGCCCAAGAGTGATACTTGGTGACTTATGCAGTCTACAGCAGTGTTACTCCAAGCTGTGACGCTGGACAACCAATCCCAGGAAGCAATGGCTGCGGCCAGGTGGTATGGAGTGTGAGCATTCCTTATTAGACTTAACCGCAGTCCAGTCGTGTTCCTTGAGTGGCAATGTGGGATGGGCAATCGTTGGTCCAGGATGACTCGTTTACTGCTGAACGGTAAGCGAGCCAGCGCGTTGTTGATGGTTTGCGGGGTTAGGCCGTTGCACGACCTCGGGCTGGGGAAGACAGGTGAAGTACGAAGCGGAGTTGCATGTACAATACAGGTTCAGAAGAATCTCAGAGCGTCAAGTCGTCCACAAGAACCTGCTTGTCCTGCCTTTAGTGTGCGATTTTTGTATCAGACAAACCAGAGCTGCAGCTTGATGAATGAGGAACAAAGAGCCCTGGCCAATGAAGCCCTTATATTCAACCCTTGGATTGCCATTGGATTTTTTTTACCGCCTAATCGTGTTAGTTTGGAAGTCATCAGAAGCCTTGATCAAAGCCGGTCATTTCTCTCATGTTCTTGCCGACATTGGAGCCGTTGAACGCAGCAATCAATGGAACAAGATGCGCTGCAGATCGTCTTGAGCGTTGACAGAAGCGAAACTCAATCCCCCATGGCCCACTCCAGCCCGTGTGGGTGTGGTAAAAAAATATATATATATATAAAAAACTCCCGAGTGACCAGGCTGCCTGCCAGTGAGTGTGGGCTTTTAAGAACAGGAAGAGAAAAGATGCTAGAATCTTGGGGTGGATGGATGCATGCTCGCTTGTTTCCTAGAGCAGATTAGTGGAATATGCCAATAATCCTAGACTTTGGAATTATGTGCGCACTATGTATGTGTGTCACCACTGTTGTCAGATGGAAAACAGCCGGTTACAGTAAGACCATTGACTTCCATACCTAGGTACCTAGTATGTAGGTACAATAGGTAGTTAGGTAGACAGCTGTCAGACACGACTTTAAGTTGGTTTGAAAGGAAGTGGGTTAGGAGATACTAGACGCTTCGAAAAGCACCTACATTGAGTTAGGTACTGTTTAAAACAACATCCAGGAGGAAGGTTCAACCTCAACTATACTATTTAATTAGAGGAAAGAACTGCTACACTACTTATTTGTGCCTGCCTTGTGCCGAGTTGCGGTTCGTTTCATACAAACGAAACACGCTCATGTCTTACTGACAGTTGATAAACGGCCTGTTCTTTTAGGCCTTGTAGATTGGGGGTCTTTACCGTTCAGACTTTACTTACCTCTTCACCTACCGCAAAATGACATTGCGAAAGTAGATGTAGAGTATATCCCATGAAGCACTGGCAATAGCTGGCCCAAGCGGCTAAGATATCCATCCACAGTTGATGTTTCTCGAGCCGGGGCAAGATCCATGTATGGGCGTAAACAGATGTAAAGTACTTGGCACTCAAGTCTCTTTTCCCCTCACTTGTCGGCTAATGCTGCTGTCTTTCATTGTAAATTGGGGAAAGAAAAAAGCAAGAGACCTACCACTAAAGTACCTCAACTAGGTATACATCGTTCAGGTGGTCATAGCTACCTCTTCCTTCCCTACCATGTGCTGCCACCCCACTCCATCATCCATTGACGACGGGCTACTGCCGCAGGAAACAAAAGTAGCCAGGCAGGTACTACTGTGCTGCTCCGATCTTTCTGTGCGGTCGGTCACCTTACCTTGCTCGTGGTGCTTCGCTGTTTACCTTACAGTAGTACCTTGGGTTGGTAGGTAGGCTCTACATCTGGTTTGTGGCAGTTTAGAGGTTAGAGGTACCTACCTACCTACCTTAGCAGGCACGGTAGTATTAGATAACCCATCACTTCCACATCTTTGTTCCTCTTCTTCTATCCTTCACCCACTTCACTTGCGTTACGAATCTCCCTCTCTCCGCTCTCTCACCTTACCTTTACCTTCACCACCTTCCTCTTCTCCCTCTCTCTAGTTTCTCGTCCTCTCCCCCGCTCTCCCCTCCCGCCGGCATCTCATTACACCAGCTGTTGAAGCCTTCTTAATTACACGCTTTCCGCGTATCTTTCAATAGCCCACTCGCCCACCTCCGCCGCCGCCTTCTCAGCCGGAGCGCTCGCAACGACCCTTGACCCCGCTATCCCGCCTCGCGTGCGAACAACCTACCGCAGAAAAAAAACACACTGCACCACCTCTCCATCTTACTGCCCCCGCCTTCTCCAGCATACATTCAACGTCTTTACAGCACCCCAGCGTCGACGACAAGGTCAGTAAATCCTCATGCTCCCTTCCGGATTTCTTCAAAGCAGCGCCTCTTTCGCCATATCGTGAGGACGACCGTGTTAGGCTGTGTCGTCGTGCTCGAAATGTGCGCTGCTTGTGAGGGACGATCGCCCAAACGTATTGGCTTGCGCCTCCAAGCACTCTATTGTCGAGATGGTGCCCATTCACATAACATGCTCTAACGTGATTAATAGAATTGATCAGACATCTCACTTGCTTGTCTGTTCTTCTCAGCCCCAGGCGTTTCATTTCCGCTTCGAACCCTATCCTGCCTCTACGCTCTTCCCAACCTACCTCAGCAAAATGTCGGCCCCTCAGGATTCCATCCCCGGCAACGGTAGTGACATCCTCGATCAAATGGATCAGCTCAGAATGGATGACCGCCTCGGACCTGACGGCGAGCCTGCCCCTAAGACGGAAGAGGAGTACGCTCAGGCCCAGCTCACCCTTCGTGCAATTGTCTCTTCCAAGGAAGCCGGTGTCATTATTGGCAAGGGTGGCAAGAACGTCGCCGATCTTCGAGATGAGACAGGTGTCAAGGCCGGTGTTAGCAAAGTCGTTCAAGGTGTTCACGACCGTGTTCTGACCATCACTGGCGGTTGCGACGCTATCTCTCGTGCCTACGCCATTGTCGCTCGCGCTCTGTTGGAGGGTGCCCCTGCTATGGGTATGGGAGGCGTGGTCCAGAGCAATGGGACTCACCGTAAGTAAAACATATTGTCTGGAGAGGTCAAATTCGGCTGACTCGGGAAATAGCCATCAAGCTGCTCATCTCCCACAACCAGATGGGTACCATTATTGGAAGACAAGGACTTAAGATCAAGCACATTCAGGATGCTTCAGGAGTTCGCATGGTAGCTCAGAAGGAGATGCTCCCTCAATCCACCGAGAGAATAGTCGAGGTCCAAGGCACTCCTGAAGGTATCCAGCGCGCTATCTGGGAGATCTGCAAGTGCCTGGTCGATGACTGGCAGCGAGGCACTGGTACTGTTCTTTACAACCCTGTTGTTCGCACTCAGCCTTCCAGCAGCGGAAGCACTAGTGGTGGAGCGGGGTTCAACCAGGGCTCCGGCAGAAGCGACTATGGTGGCAGCCCTCGTGTCATGCGAACAGGCAATGGTGCCGACTTCAGCAATGGTAACTCAAGGCCCTACAACCGCCGCTCCGATTCTGACGCAGCTCTTCGGGGCCCACCTACTCATGACGAGAACGGCGAAGAAATTCAGACTCAGAACATCAGCATCCCCGCAGACATGGTTGGCTGCATCATTGGACGTGCCGGTAGCAAGATTAGTGAGATCCGAAAGACATCAGGCGCACGCATCTCTATTGCCAAGGTGAGTCAAATGATTATGAGCACCCTTTACATTATTGACTGTATGAATTCTAGGCACCCCACGATGAGACTGGTGAGCGCATGTTTACCATTATGGGTACCGCTAAGGCCAACGAGTCGGCACTGTTTCTCTTGTACGAGAACCTAGAGGCGGAGAAGATGCGCCGAAGCCAGCTTCAGGAGGCTGAATAGTCGGCTGTTGGTTGGAGTCTCATTGATTTTTGCTTTCCCCGTGTTCCATACGACTTGCTGAAAAGGTTTTGGCAAGATGTGCTGGGGCACTTCAGATCTGACTTGCCGCGAGGCTTGTGTTTTCAACAAGGACGATACCAAACGACAGCATCACGAGCGACAGAAACCACTTGTCCGACTCTTTCCCCTCCACCAAACCCGAAAACTCCTAACCACCAAACTCATTTCTTTTCCTGATTCTTACCCTTCTCATTATCTTTGCTACATCAACCAGGGTTTGACTTGTGTCGATTTCGGCTCGGGCCTTACCTGTCAACTCTTCGCCTCTTGGGCCGAAATACCTTCTTTTGTGGCGTAACAGATCGCTATCAAGCACTATAGCTTACCATCTATATTGGGCTTACCCACCCAGGCTTTTTGGTAATGGCATGCTTGCCCTCCAGGAGCATGTTTCCGTGGTTCTGAAGCGGCATGGCATAGTTCTTCCTTATGATTGTTCAACCAAACCGGCACAGTCCGAAATGGTTATGGCTAATGACACAAAATCACCTCGGAGCTGGTAACGATAGGGATAGCGCAATATATCAGGGTCGAGAAGGGCACATCACGGCTCCTCTACAATCTCTACTTACACTTCGCGTCACCTTCCCCTCTCTTTCACCTCGCACAACTGTTTCTATCTCTTACAACCTCGGATCCCGACATTGTCACTCGACCCGCGCCTCCCATCTTATCGCTCACATAATTCCCACACCACAAATCGCTCTCGCATACCCCGTCAACATCAACTACACTGGCTCACACATTGTGTTTTCTGTTCCTTGCAACCCAATACCCATGTTAAATGACTCTTCATTCCGAGTAAGGATTTTAAAAGATATTCTTGGCTGGGGTGGATTTAGCTTGGGCTCAAGAGCCATCAAATAAAATCAAAATTATGAGCATATCTATTCCACGTGTGAGTCTGAAGTGAAATGTTCTGCTGCAGGTTGAATAATAAGGCTGGTGAAACAACCTTACCTAGCCACAGAATGGACCCTTGACATAAAATCAGATGTGGCTGTGGGTTTAGGTGGGGCGCCGATCTCATGGTGTAAATTGAAGCCAACTTGTCAGTTTCATCATGGCAACTCTGGTTGATTAAATTATCCATTTTCCCGGCTCATCTCTCGTTCTATTTGTCTCTTCGTTCTCTCCTTAACACGTATACTTAATTAAGTCAATTCCCTATAGACTCTCAAATATTGTTTTCCTACCTACTTTTTAGACTCCTACTTAATACACCCCCTCGGACAGTCCTGGTGATGGCGCGCTCAAAGCAACCGGCCATCAAGCGCGAAGCGTCTTCCGAATTCTTTAACAAGACAACCGCAACATGGGAAGATACTGATAAATCGCAAAAGAGCACATCCAATGGGAGCGTAGTAAAAAGAGCTGTTGATGCCACGCCAGCTCCGGCGCAAGAAGCCGGCGTCTTGCAGCTTGTTATCGCGGTTGCGGGCATCTACGCTTCATTGTGGGTTTGACCCTTTCCAACGTTCCATGAATCGGTCACTGACTTCATCTCCGCGAATAGCCTCACTTGGGCTTATCTCCAGGAAAAGCTCACCACCAAGCCCTATGGTCCTGCAGACGCCCCGGAAGTCTGGCACTTCCCTGTCTTCCTCAACACCATCCAATCCGTCTTCGCCGCCATCGTAGGCGCCGTCTACCTCTTCGCTTCGACTCCTCGCAATGCCTCTGTTCCTCCCGTCATTCCCTCGCGCCGCATTCTTGCGCCTCTCGCCCTCGTCGCCGTTACTAGCAGTCTCGCTAGCCCGTTTGGCTACGCGTCGCTGGCGCATATCGACTATATCACCTTCCTTCTTGCAAAGAGCTGCAAATTGCTACCCGTCATGTTCCTCCATATCACCGTCTTCCGCCGTCGCTATCCTCTCTACAAGTACCTCGTTGTTGCGGCCGTAACCCTCGGTGTGGCCGTCTTCACCCTCCACTCTGGAAAGAAGAAGGGTAGCAAGGTTCGCCCCGACGATGCTAGCACAGCGTGGGGTCTCTTGCTCCTCGGTATCAACCTCCTGTTTGACGGCTTGACGAACAGCACCCAGGATCACATCTTCCAGACTTTCCGACCCTACTCGGGACCTCAGATGATGTGCGCCAATAACATTATGAGCACCATCGTCACAGGAGCTTACTTGATCATCAGCCCCTGGTTAGTCGCTACAGGTCTTGGAGAGTGGTTCGGTATGGACGTTGCTGGTAACGCGGGCGAGCTCAAGAGTGCTTTGGAGTTTATGGCGCGATACCCTGCTGTCTGGAAGGATGTGCTTGGTTTCGCCGCGTGCGGTGCCGTGGGTCAGGTTTTCATATGTAGGTCTTCATTCCCCTTATACATACCACCATCAGCTAACCGATTGTCTAGTCTATACTCTCTCTACTTTCTCATCTGTCCTTCTCGTCACTGTCACGGTAACTCGAAAGATGTTTACCATGATTCTCTCGGTCCTTGCTTTCGGCCATCGTCTCACGCAAATGCAGTGGCTGGGTGTCGCGCTCGTCTTTGGCGGCATTGGCGTCGAGGCTGGAATTGCGCGACAAGAGAAGATGGCCAAGGAAGCTGCCAAGAAGGCTCAGCAGAGTGGGAAGAAGGAATTGTAAAATAGAAAAGCCGGTTGTTCTTTCTTCGACAAATGCAATGCACTGGTTTGTATAGAAATACTGCAGTGTGTGGTGGTATGTATCGAGTTGTGTCAATGGATATCGGTTGCAGTCGAATGAACTTGTTAAGACTAATTCACGTAACTTTCCACGGGTTACTACTAGACTTAGATATATAGACAAATGATACGAGAACATGTCAAAGAAAGCTCAGGCGAATGATGTGAAAACCTATTTTGATTATCACCTATGTATTCCTCCATAACATGGTCTGGCTGTTCCAAAACCACTTTACTTCCTAAACGCCCTGCTGCTATAGCCCAAGACAACAACTCGTCTTTCCCATGGCCATAGCCCCATGCCCATTCGCTGACTGGGTATTTGAGCCCTCCCCATGTTTCCCACAGAGGGTTCCATAAACCATACGCCACTCCGTTTTGTTGTCCAAAATGGACAAAGAGAAACCAAAAAATATAAATGAAACAAGATGACAAGACAGGAAGCCTTTGTCTATATTACACTAGGTCATCGTGGGACCATCCGACGCCATGCGCTGTGCGTTGCTGTAAATAGCGAATGTCTGTATGTTGGAGAGGGAGTAACGATTGAATAAGATGGGTAACAAAGAAGATATATTTTAATATTTGCGTATCGTCGTGCGGAAAGTCAAAAGACCATCCGTGGTCGAGGTTCGGATTAGGTGCAGTCAAGTTATCCGTCCCGTTGTTTAAAAGAAAAAACGCCCTGAAATGCTAGTTCACAGAGTTGTATAGCGAGTGTTAAGATTGAAAAAGAAATTTGAGCGAAGGTGATCGTCCGTTTTCTTCCATTTGGAAGTTATTTCGTTCGACGTTGAAACATGACACTGTGGTCAAGCTTTCATCATAAGAGATCATCAATTGATCGAATGATAGGTGCCTCACCCTTAGTAGGTGGACTCCTTGGGTCTGCAACAACCAGCGGTCTCCCAAATGTTGAGAAAGGGTCGCGAGGGAACATGCCTGCTCGAGGAGAGAAAAGGCCTTGACCTGGTGTAGGGGGGCTTTCCACAAATCGCATTCCAGCAACTTCAGGCACATCGTGAAGTGGGTTGTTGGTCATTGTCTCGGCTCTGGGCGACAATAAGGCGTCATCTTCTGGAAAAGAGCCAGGCAGAGCTATCGTCCTCTGGAAAGGTGTATCGTTGAATTTCATCTCGGGAGGTGGTGGGTTAAATCTTGGGAATGTCATCGTCTGGAAGCCCAAGCTTGCCTGGGAAGGGAATCCAGGAGAAGGAGGTGGCTTCATGGTAGCATCCATCATAGGTGACGGGGCCAAAGTCGAAGGAGCCAGTGTAGCTGGCGCCTTGCCTTGACTTGAGACGGGTCTCTTGGGGAGGTCGCCCAGTTGAAAGGGGTTAAGCTTATCGGAAGGCCGCTGCTCGACCTCATCCTTCCACGTACATGTGGGTGGGGCAGAAGCTGGACCTGGTGAAACTGGTCGGGGGCCAGGTGTCGAGTTTCCTCGTAGTCGAGTGGGACTCGAGCTCAGGTCAGACTCCTTGACATCTTCACCTTGTGTGGGTAGAGGTGCAGTTTGAGGTTCCTTGGGTCCAATGTCAATGGCATTGGCGGAAAGTGTCAGTCTGTGCTTAGAGGGTTTGCGGCCAGGTCGAGGACGATTTGAGGGCTGGGCCGTGCGCTTTGTTGAGACTTCCTTCTGAAAGTCCTGCAAAGAATACATGAGCTTCATGTTCGGGCTGATCCATTGACTCTTGGCTTGTGCCGCATAGTAAGCATCGTTGACGGTGAGTTCAGGTCTTTGGAATAGACCATAGGCAATAATTAAACTGGCAGATCGACTAGCACCCTGTTGACAGTGGATAAGTACACGCTTGCCAGCCTTGGTTCGGTTGTCAATGACGTTGCACAGGTTCATGAGATCGGGAGCAATGTCGGTATTGTGGTCCCAAGGAATGTGAATGTACTCAGGCTCCTGGAATTGGAACGCCTTAGGCGTTGTTGGTGTCTCGGCCGAGTCTTCGCCTTGAGGAAATTCCCAGGCTGTCATAAAGCTGGCTGTCGACACGGCAGTATCGGGCTCAGCGATGGACCCAGGGCGTCGCATAGCCCTGCGAACTTCAAAGGGGTTGTTGACTTCCCTAGCGCAGTTGATAACCACATCAAAGCGTGCTGCTTCGTCTGCCGTGGGTTCTGAGTAGAGGAAAACGTTGTCCCCGTAGATCGCAATGGGGCCGTCAGGATATCCAGGAGTCTTCATGTCCTCGTTGTTCTCATTGTCACGGTAGGGATCATCATCCCGGATCGCCATTTGGGTACGAATTGGTGAGTCCTCTTCCGTAATCGCAGAATGGATGGTTGTTGGCTTGAGAGTTGACTTGGACGGACGTAATACCTCAGAGAGCCCGGATTCGTTTCTCTCCAGTACCTTGGGGAAGGTCATACCGCCTGGTGGACCAAAGGTTGCAGATTTGAGACCAGAGGACATGTGCGGTGAGGAGCATGAGTGCTTCAGAGCTCGGCGCTGGAGCATAGGCATGGCTGGCGAAGGCGGGACCTCCAGGGTGGTCTTGTGTGTTAGGTCAGAAGTGTTGGTGTTGAGACTCAGCTGGCTAGGTTTTCTTCTCATAGCAGGAATCGTGGGCTTGATGAATGATGGAGAAGCTGGCTCGGAGACTAGCGAGATATTTGTCGTAGAAGTTGAAACAGCGAACGGAGGCTGAATAGAAAGTCCCTTCATATTGCGACCGCGTCGAGGCGAGGGCGACGTCATAGGTCGCTGTAACCGGGGTGGCTCGCTCAACATGGTACTGCTGTTGGTGTTGTAGTTCATGCTCATGTTGTTGACGCCAAGGTTGCCAAAGCTAGTGGCAGGGAAGTTGTTGAGTGGGATAAGATTCATGGGAGAATCGGGGGAAGAGGAAGGAGACGCATCAGATAGAGGCGAAGAATCGGTTGTAGACAGTGTTGTGGTAGGCGAAGAGTCGGCTGACTCGGAGGTTTGTGTGGATGTGCTGTCACGGTGCTTGTGAGTTGGATCGACTGGCATCATGCTTGGTGCAAGGCCGTGCTGGTGGGAAGCGCCCATCATGCCAGGTCGCTTGGGGTCCATATCGACAAACTTTGTGTCCACGAGTGTGACAGTGTCTTGGTCTGCCATAGTCTCGGCGTCCAGGTCAAATACTGTCATGAATGGCGGTATTTGATCCTCGTACACTCTTCGGTCTGTAACTGACGGCATGATTTGGTGGTCGCCTGGAGGTTTAATGTGTTTCTTCCTGTATGCGCAAAAGGTTGAAGCAGATCTTGAGCCCAATTATGATGTCGTGGTCTGCCCTGTAGGTTTTTGTTTGGGAAGTTCGTGCTAGACGTTGAAACACACACACACACGGCTGACTTCCGGCTGGTGCAGGGTTGTTGAAATTATGTGCAAAGACTTGGAAAATTGAGCACTAAGTAATAAAAAATCCAGTATGAGAAACGAATGGTTTTTCTGGTCGCGATGCGATCGAGAACAAGTCAAGTCGGTCGTTCGATGGTCAGCGCAGCTGATCCTGTCGCTGAGCGTGCCGGGTAGTGGGCAGTGCTCGGTAAAAACGCACGCAAGATTCCTCGGGTTGTGGATAAGAAAAGATGGCAGTAAAAAGGTGAATGCCCCTGGTGAGAAGCAGATCGCAAACTGAGGGCGATAGAATCAATTGAGAAAGAAGCTACTGTCGAATCTAGCGTGTAGCAGGGAGAATAAGGAACGAGCCCAGATGAAGTGAGACAAAGAACTGGCGCCTCGATTATAGATAGCGGCAGGGCAGGGCTGCGAGTGGCGCTGTCAGAGTCGCGAGATCATTATTTCCCTTTACTAGGGAGGCCGAGTCGTCGTTCGAGGGGAGGAGGTTATATCAGACGTCTTGGGCTGGTCTGGAGAAGGATAAAGGGAAGAAGATTGAAATTGAAGATCAAAGTGAGGAGAGAAGTGAGAGAGAAAGACGAGAGGAAGAGTAATGAGTTGGAGGGGAGTGTGAGACGAGACAGAGCGAAGACGTCTTGGGATTGGATTGGATTGAGTTTAGCTTCTGGGGGAGAACTGGACTGGTTTGCCTGGGGGGGTGTGGGCGCAAGCAAGCAGCGCAGCCCAGGCGCTACCGGCGTATCTACTGTATGTATACTCGCCAACGACACAGTACATGGTTCCATCCATTACAAGGCCTGCCACAGGCAAGTCAGCTGCCTGGTGGAGGCTCCAAGCCCTGCAAAAGGAGACCGAGCGCTGGGATACCGACATAGCAACGGCGGCACCTAAAACAATTGTTGAAGCATCCAGTCCAATCCATGGAGGGAAGTCCAATCCGGCCACAGCGATTGTAGTTCAACATGTTGAACTGCACACGGCGGCAACTCTTTTGTTTTCGTGGCATGAAACAATTATCCGCCTGCAATAGACGACAATGAAAGCGCTTGATAAGCGGCAAAGACATTGAGTAGGTTTTAAGGTCATGTAAGGTATCTTGATTGTAATGCTCTGCACGTCAAGAGAGAAAGAACAGAAGCGGGAAGAAGGGTGCGTGAGAGAGATGCATCCTTGAATCCCGGAATGGCAAAAGAATCAAGAATAGCATAGCATCCATACGAAACATGCACAACTGGCTGGTCAGCATCGACAATCGACAACAGGTATTTTGGTGGAGATCTAGTCTAGATCCTAAAGTGACCATCGTATTGTGTGGTCTGGAATACATACCCGAAAATCATGCTTGTTTGTTAAGCTGCGGTCACGAGAATTGATACTAATATTGTCGTGATGACTGGACGACTGGCCGAATCGAGTCCGGCTTCTTATGTCACTCCCTTGCCAATAGATGGCTACGGTGTCCAATAGAAGACGGAGATTCGAATTAAAAATGACAGCTAGAACATCGATATCGACATCCAGGCCGGAACAGACCAGACCCGCCTGCGAGACCTAACTGAATTGTACTGAAGCGATGGGGATCTCCCCTCCAGCTCTTGCTTGTCGCTCTACTTGGGGATTTCTGAGAGTGATTGAGTGAATAGGTGAGGATGGATGAGCAGAATGGGGCGAGCAGCGTCGAAGGCGCTACAACTAGCCACTCACAGCTGCTCTTAGCGGTTCCAAGCTAGCCACGGCCGTAGAGTCTGCTTTGTGAGTGGATGACTCCCTGCACGAAACGCGTCGGGGGTCCTAAATATAGACCTCGAGCAGCACTCTGCAGCACTTCACAGCATGGAAAGCGCCTACAGCGAGCCAATCATGAGTCCGAAACCAAATTGGGACTTGAGAGTTGCAGAACAAGGGGATAGAAGGAGGGAGGCGTGTGGGAAGTCACAACGCCAGGGCAAGGACGAGGATTTAAATTTAACCCACTGGCTTTAGGTACCTCTTTCCTTGTCTGTAGCAGAGCGTGCACTGTGCTGCGCCGTGCTAATGGGGAGAGCTGCTTGCTTTCTGTGACAATAATAATGGGTAATTTGCGATTGAGCGACGATGGGGTTCTGGGTCAGGTCAGGGTTATCTGAGATCTTGACAGTTTAGGAAACGATAGACAAGCGCGGACTCGCTCAATCAATCAGGAGTTATTAAAGACAGGTTCACTTTCAGACGCTTAAGATTCCAACGGTGATGAAATATGCAGATCACCAGCCTACTGTAGCAGTAATTAATTGCAGTACAGAAGCTTGAGGTAAGTAGGTACTAGGTACTGTTTATTTCTGTTCTAACCTAATACGCATTTGTAATACAAACTCCTGTTATGTAGGGCTGCAGCTCTTCATATTATTCCATAACTTACTTGCCTTTTTCACGATTTTCCCAGACAATAGGTTTGCTTGTAATAACAACATTCTGGCACTTATCGTCTCAACGGACTGCTGCAAAAGAGCCAAGTGCACGCCACTTCGTAACGCCGTTGCCGGCCCAGGTTGAAAAGGATAAGCAGAACGAGAGCGAGAGACAGAAAAAAAAAAAGCCTGGCCCTACCCCGGCCCGCCGTAACCCCGTTGTCCGTGATTCGGCCACCTTTTGGCGTCACAGGTGAACAAGGGGTCCTCTGTAACCTCTCTGCACTGCACCGCATGTAAGAGAATAGGCGGCTCAGGCTCGCTCGTCAAGTTCAGACGGGGAAGAAAGGGGGGCCCCTGTTCCTCCACCGTCAACTAAAGTTACTGCGCCTGGCCTTGTTCAATATCGCCCGTACGGGACCGGATCCAACCAGAGTAAGAACGAGCACTGGCTACCGCCTGGTCATGTCCACTGTTCTCGCTGGCCGGGCAGCAAGGAAGCAAGGAAGCAAGGAAAAGCGTCATAAAAACTGGAACTGGGATACGATCGAAACACGGGACATTCTCGCGTGGCCTTTGTTTGAAGTAAAGCTACCTACCTACTGTACAGTACCTAGCTAGGGGCAGCGTGTGAAGATGAAGAAAAAAACTTGACTTGAAGTTTGAGATGCAGAAAATAGACAAGTAAAGAGGCCGACTAGACCCTACCTAGTCAACTGACTCGGGAATTCCGTTCTGATATAGCTCTTAGACTCTGAGTGGCCAATATTTTTGTTGTCCCCTGATGAGCTGAGTGAGCTGTTTGGTCACGTTGAGGGAAAGTTGAAACTGTCAGAGGCCTCGTGGCTTAGCCTCAGATTGCGCCACTGCGGCGTCTAAGCCAGTAGGTACTCTGTAGTAGATAGTCTACGTATCCATTTCTATTCTAGGTAGGTCGGTTGAGTCACAAAACACCTCGGCTTGAAGTTTTCGGTACAGACTAGGTAAAGTGAGAAAGACTTCCGAAGAGATGAGGAATCTGCTGCTCCTGTACAAGGAATATCGAAGCTGCGCTGGTGGAGACATGGGAGAGACTAATGGCTTTATTATTTGTATGTCTCTATAATACGATGAATTATTTTTATTGGGTTTAGACCTTTGAAAATACCTGTGCGCTCTTCGCCACGGTTATTGATAGTACCGTATTATCGTTAAGGTACTAACTACACCTATACAGAGCAATTAGTTCTCAAAATTAATTGAATTGAAAACAGAGACCGTGCTGGGACTATTATTTGGTTAGTGGTTATTTCCCGTTGGTATGTTAGAAAACAGCCAAATCTAACTATCTCATCGAGATTAATATGGATATCTTCCATCGCTTCCAAACCCAATTCAGTGGCATTAGACTAAGAAAAAGAAGAGGTAACTTAACTTAACCCTTCAGCCACCAATATACGGTAGAGTGTGGTCAGAAACACACCGGGCGCCTCCCGTCCTTCTGACGGCAGATCAAAAAGGCCGCCAAGCTACAAAAAGAGTGGTTCGCAGTTCTGAAACCACTGGGGCTAGTCCGTGACCTGCAGTAAAGGAATGGAAATGGGAGAATCAAGAGCCCCATCGAGTTTCAGCTTTTCTTTCCTTCTAACGCTCCCTTTCCCAACCCAGACAAAGGCCAGTGACCACCTACCAAATGCAGCAGAGACGAGAAAAATGTTACAAGTGCCAAAATAATGAATAAAAAATAAAGAAATTTTTATCAGACCGCCATGTACAGTACGTACACGGAAACGGAATTCTCAAACACAATTGGCCGAATGCACGTCAAATTGCTAAGAGGGGCTCCAAGAGGCGACGTTTGCAACCCACCCACATGGCTATCGAATCCTTTTTTTAGCTTATTGTCCATACTTCACTCAATAGGTTCACTTCTAACACTGAGGTACCTGTACTCTCTGACTCTCTCGCTGCTGATACAGTAGACTTACACGCTAGAAGTTGATCGGTAACCAAGAAAACAGTAATGTAATCTGCCCCTGCAGGGTTCGTCCACACTCTTGCATCATGTCCTGCCATTGTAGGCAGTTGGCCAGTCCCAGTGCCAGAGTTTGAGAAACAAAAGGAAATTCGACCCGTTCCTTTGGTGTGGTTCACCTGAATGTTGCAGCGCCTATGATGTCCGCTCTTGGTGGGGGATGCCATCGGATGGATCCTCGCCTCGTCCATAGAACGACACCTTCAACAGTACGTACCTTAGTAGGCAGCTAGGCAAAATCACTGAATGAGGCGGGTCTTGATCTGAAACGAGACTCTTTCCTCTCTTTTCTCTCCATTGCAGGGTTTGCTTCGCCCTCGACTACGCAATAGTCTTTGATCATTCCGCAAATCCTTCTTGCTAAGCCATTCCCCTGAGAAGAAAGATCCAGACCGCAACAACGTATAGCCGCGACTGCGCTTGTTTCGTGTATACGATAGCACAGTAGGTACTGTC
This sequence comes from Fusarium chlamydosporum, assembly GCA_014898915.1. Taxonomy (NCBI): domain Eukaryota; kingdom Fungi; phylum Ascomycota; class Sordariomycetes; order Hypocreales; family Nectriaceae; genus Fusarium; species Fusarium chlamydosporum. Next base: position 133,111 of record JAAVUD010000125.1, read on the forward strand.
TTGCCGCTGGGCTGGTTCAAAGATCTATCTATCCCCAGCACGAAGCTGTTACTCGCTCGCCTAGAGCTCAAGACTCCAGTCACTCTTTGAGACAAAAATACCACACACCAACCAAACACACTTCACATTAACATAGGAGCCCTTAACCTTCTCCTTGTATCACGTGTCGCTAATCACGGCTTTGAAACTGCAATTTCCTACGACATAGGCAAGGATCTATGATATACCTGACAGTAACTAACCATTTAGTCTTACATCTCCGTTATTTGCTTTTTTGCCCTCTACTCTTACAAAGTTAGTTCTTTAGGCACATTTCAGTCCAATTAGCCTCGGTTCTTTCTTGACCGACTCTTGCGTATATCACTGGATGCTGGTAGCTTAATACTCGGGTGTTATTTGAGGACATCCGTGCTATAATTAATTATTCGTCATGATGTTCAGGAGAAACGAGGCTGTTATTTTTCCTGAGTCATTCTTCAGCAAATATATTGGCATTAGTGCTGCGTTATTGCTTTTGCAATCTCTGTATGTATAGTTTATTTACAAAATGGGTCGTTTACGTTGTATTGAGCCAGATATTCCCCAGGGTCTGATGGCACCATCTGGCTGTGTTTACGTTCCCTGTGTGTAAGTGATATATGATGAACCTTGCCCTTTTCCGGCCCGTAGTGTAGGGTTAATAGCGAATGCAGTCATAGTTGTTCCGTGCAAGGATGTGCGATCACTCTGTTTCAGGTCAAACGTGAAGACGCTTACCGTATTACACATTGTAGCACAGGACCGTTCGATCAAGTCTTGGCTATAGATTCCTGACTCTATATTTGCTGATTTTAAGTTTTGTTGCGGAAACCAGTGTACAGCCTAGGGGTGGTAGGAAAACTTGAGACCAAACTTTAGGGTGCCACAAATAAATAACCTAAGAGCCTATGTAGTCTATGATAAAGTGACTAAGTTATTTTGTCTCTTATGACATGGGGCAGCTTGTGAACTTTTCTAGTTTAAGATAGGGTAGCTCTGAACGAAATAGTCGCCATTGGGGTGCATGTTCTATGCTCAATATCGATTTACGGCGAACTCGTATAGACAGTTTCATGGGGATGGTAAACAGAATGAGCTTGTGTGTCTGTTCTCATGGCAACGAATCGTTCTACACCTCTGCTCCGTTTGTGTTGACGGCTTGTTATGTTTCGTATATACCTATGGTGAGATATGTCATAAGTTTCATGTGATGCAAAAAGCAAAATAACGATGTATTGCAGACCTTACTGTTTGTTAGGGCTATTAAAAGAAACCAGCCGACTATTGTTGATTTTATGATGAGTCTCGCGAAGAATAGTCTGAGTGTTGCTGGTGGACTTGTCGTGTTCAAGCTATCGTCAAGTCCCAACGCTCCTCAACCTGAGAACTTGCAGATTACGGAGTCGCCCAACAACCTACCATAGGAATGACTTGTTGAACTCTCTAGTTCCTTTGTACTCAAGTGTTTGCCATTGTGTCACTTGTCACATATCACAAGTTTTGTCATTTCAACATTTCGATAAACACAGGTCAAGTCAGGATTTGAACCAGTGATGGTTTGCGCGTTTGGCACGAACACCCATATCAACCGGGGATGTGATACAATTAGATACAGATACTATGACACTACTTTAACACCCGGAATTTCTTGATGATGTTGCTTTGTTCCAAGTTTGTCCGCCCATATCATTTGAACTGAGTCCCGTCTCTAGGGTAAGTTGATATTGTCGGCTTCTCCCGTTTGCATGCTCTCGTAAAGATCTTCGATATAATTTGAGCCTATACGCTTTCATAAGCTTCTTATACAGTGTTTGAATGTAATAAGAAGTACAGAAAATATGGAGTGTTGCATTTGCCTTGCTTAGGACGATGTTATAGTGAAGTTGCTAAAAACCATGTGCTTCCGTGAACACCACCGTGTTCATCCAGCATAACTTGCCTTGCTACACAGCAGTACGCAACAATAAGATACCACTTATTGATGGGTACAAATTCCTCCAAAGTGTTCCGAGATGCTGGTAGTGGCAGCTGAGCATACTCCTTCGGTGTGCTTGGTGTCCGTAGCCGTACCATACGGTAGTTACTCATATAATTCACCACCATTACATCAATCATTAATCATAAGGCTGGCGAATGACATCCTGTAGCGATATAAGAATATATAAAACTATCTCTTACTATAGACAGTGTTATTTATAGTTTGAGGGGTATCTAATACGCAATGGTCGCCACCTAAGATGCCTGAGGGTGCACAATGTCAACTCTTACTAAAATGGATGTATGCTACTACCCAACAACGATATACACACACTGGATATCTTCCCGAATAATTCGGCGACTCTACCCGACAGGTTGTTTCAAGGAGCAACATGAGCGGTGCTTATCACGTACAGGCTTGAATGTGTCGACAATCCACGACCATGGCAGCAGCATCATGGTATCAATTCCGGCGATGTACCAGTAACTAACAAGCAAGTGGAAGAGACCATGGGAGTCTCGTGATATTTGCAGATCAAGCCAAAAAGCAACCAGTAGGTAGTGAAATTGCTCTATTAGTTTGATATGGTCCAGATTCGAAGACTAATTCATACTTGCCCAAGGCCCAGAAGTATTTCCCCTGCAGCAAATAGTCGTCGAGAAAGGCTCATGCAGAAAGACAAATAAGGTATAAGACGTAACGCAAAGTGATGTGTTCTTGCGTTGGTTTAAGAACTACAGCCACTGTTCTGGCTAGGTCTGGGCCCAAAAAGTCGAGCGGCATCCAACGATAACCTCTAGAAACACTTTAGTGCTACACTAAAAGACATGCCTACAAGAGAACAAGTCGAGTAACACCACGTACTTGCCTTGGGCTAGTTGGAATTACGGATTGACACGGCAGAAAAGCGCGCTTGCAGTGATTCGAAATGATAGTGTATGCAGATTCAGCGGAAAGAGTTGATACTCCTTTGAGATCGGCATACCTTAGTTACAGTAGGACCATGGTAAATTACCAGTAGCGAAATGATAGCATAACTAAGGCTTGAATAGATAGATAGATGCCCAGCGCGTTGCTGGAGCCACAGTAGGCGAACGACCGGCGATTTGATCGGAGAAAAAGAGAATTGCTCAGCTCCTTGTAATCATTGCGAGGACGTAGCCTTCTTGGGACAGGGACTAGGGCTAACTTGACGGCCGTTGAAGGCATTCGCAGCAAGGACAAGGGGACGGATATCCTTGCTGTTTAACCACCACTGCAGCACAACTTGAAATAGGAGAGAGCTGGATGCGAGTAGACCATGCAACGAGCGGCACACGCGGACTTTTTTCTCTCGCTGTTGGTTTTCTGCTATATTATACTGTACCTACTACCAGGTAATGTGGAACTCCGCGTTACGTTGTACTGTACCCGTTTATCACAACTATTAAGTGTCATGCTAAGAGACACTTGTGCGAGCCGAATGCATCACCAAAAGGAAAATGTGCATTGCCATTGACAGACTAGACAAATCATTTAACAAGCTGCAATATTTTGCTTTTGCGTCGAGATGTCAGTACCACAGAAAACCTTGACAAATGCGACCCCCAGAGAGCCTCTGTTTCAGCACTCACAGGGATAGGGGTCGTCGTTCGTGGAGTTTAGACTACAGACCTGGATTGGGATAGAGTAACAAACCAATTGCGGGAGCAGCTTCACATGGCGCCATGGACTATTCCCTCTTCAGCTCGTCGGACCAGCGTCGTCGAGCCACGAGCCGACCCCTGAAACAGGCTTGAACAGGGAATCGTTTCCTTATCTGGCCTCGGTTTAACGTTGGGTTGGCGGGCAGTTGAATCCAACGGTGGCCTCTGCTCTCGCTAAAGAGAACGACAAGGGATGTGAGTTGCATTCCAGAGTGGGCAACGCAACGATAGAGAGAGATTGATGAGATTGGGATGGGGAATACAAGTATGAAAATGGAGTCAGAAAAAGCTCTTTAACCTGGTTTGGATGAAGCTTTGGCCGCTATGAGAATGGAGCTCATGCGGCCCGTAAAGTAGGTACTCTCTGATGTAGCTTTGGTAATTCCCAGCTGGACGATAATTAATTATTGTTTATGCTGGTAAAAGGGGGAGGGTGTTCAAAAAGTACTGTATGTACTTACTGTTAGCATTGTTCTCTACACTTATCAAGTGCCCAGTCACACAACATGTGGTTTGTCTAGTTCTGTAACACAACATGAAATATCATAAACGAGGGTGACTGACTCTGCAGGGCAAATCCGTTTGCAGATCGAACAGTCAACCCCCATGTCGAGTCAACTGCGCAGATGTTGAGACATTAGAGCATCGGCCGCCTTGATCTAGCTAGGTAGGTAGAGAAGAGAGTCGCTACGATAACCAAGTCCGCCAACGTTGCAATTATTCTGAAAGGCAAAGATTACCTAGGGAGACAGACATCTGAAGTCGCAACGTCAAAAAGACCCCTCAGGGTTTTGCATTCTTAATTGCTCATCATATAAACAAAGTTTCGCTACTGTACTGTACGCTTTCGTTTCTGAGGCCTGATACAACCAACAAGTACTGTAGTTTACTGTAGCCAAGACTCCTTCCAACTAACCATCCTCTTTTCCCCATCCGATCCTTGCTTGACTTGACAGGACGGACAGTTGTTGATGTGACGGTCCCCTGTTTGGTTTGCCGGTTTAACTAGTTGATGTTCTGTTGGATCAGAGAGGGACGGAGAGAGAGAAAAAAAAAGGGACCGTTTATGTACCAGCCCTTGTCGATGTCCTCATCCTCCCCGTCCTCTCGCTTTCTCGGTAACGGTAACTACAGTAGCGACGAACGACAAAGTGTTTGAGGGTCCCTTTCTCCATCTGACTGATATTATTTCACTTACTGGATCTTTTCGTCATCATCTATCTTTCTTTACAAACACACTCTCTCATTTTCCCAGCCTCTCCCTCACATTCTCTTCCCCTCTCCTTCTTGGTCTGGCTCTGGGACACGTCGTTTCGTCTACCTTAGGTTCGTTCCCATCTTTATCCTCTTTAGTTATTGGGTAGGTTGGGCATGCTGTCCCCTCACCTTCACCGACTTGACCTTCTTTCTTTACAACGACTCTTTCTTTCTCAATTTCTACCTACATACCATTTCATCATATCATCATATCATATCGCATCATACCTTTAATCAACGACAACTCAAATCAGCTAGCATCCATCGCAGCCTTTGAACCAATCCCTCAGGTTTCCTTGACGACGTTTTTCCCCCTTCTTTTTCTTCTCTTAACTGGTCGTCCGTTTCCAAGGAACCTGTCTCATACTCACTCAGTCACAAAGGCGCTTTGACAACCAACCAACCAACCGCCACAAAAATCAAGGCCTCTTGAGACGTCGAGTCAAGGCATTCGCTTGTCTCACAATTCATTATTATATGAGACTACCACTACCGCATGCAACCATTCATTGTAATAGCTAATAGCTAATGCCTCACCCACGTCTTGATTATTAACTCGAGTTATAAAGGCAACTTTACCACTTGAACATAACCAATTCCTGGACACCAAATTCCCGGCGGCGACCTGCGAGACATTTTTTTCCTTCTTCGCAGTCATTTTATTGACTTAACGTCGTATTTACCTGCAAGCACTTGCACTTGCTGGGATGCGCTGATGCTCCCACAGCCAAGACCATGACGGTACAAGGCGGTTTCACCAGTGCGGGCGAGCAGCCAGGCCCTGACAGTCAGCATCACATTCAGCCAGCTCTCCCCAACTCATCCTCATCCAGGGGTCTATCAGCTACTGATACTACCACTACTACTACCACTACTCAGAAATCCGATGCTTCTTCATCTTCGTCAACTGTTATCGCACACGCAGATTTGCATCGTCAAAGCCACAATCCTTCCAAGCTTCCCGCTTTTCGCTTTTCAGACCGAAGCAGAAGCCTTGGAAGCGTGCCCCTAGCTAATAAGGGTGAATCCCTGCCATTTAGAAGCAACCAATACAAGCGTACCAAAAATCAGAATCTCGATTCAAGGAACAAAAACAAGGACGCCCAAACCATTGACTATATCAACTACAAACCCACGACATCGACATTAATCACAACTCCAATATCGGCGCCCACAAACACTTTTGACAGTTCATCGTCATCAGCGGCGCTGCCACTGCAACCGTCGATCGAGTCGTCGACTGTCTCACCCAACCCAGACCCTAGCACTATTGCTCCAATTGTCTCACAGGCCCCCGGCGCAGTAGCACCCGTATCAGCAGACCCAGGCTCTCTGGCAACCCCCAACGACGCTGTTAGTGGACCAGCCATTACGACCAACCCTGACCCGGAACCTGTACAAGCACCAGCACAAGCACCAGCATCAGTACCAGCGGCACACCCAGCGACGGCCCATCCTGACAATTCTCCCCCGACAACGCATCACCGCGACGAAAAACACGCTGCCTCTGCATTAACCTTTGCGCACACAGACCCATCCACAAACACAACGCCGCCCACCCATATCCCCAGAAACTCCTCTTCAAAACCCACTGAACCCAACGCGCCCGACGAAGCTACTTCACCGCTGCCGTCGCAAAATCATTCTAGAACAACCTCGCTTCAGCCATCGGCGTCGTCATCCGTGGTCCATCTTTCAGCTGGGATTAAGCGTCCCGCATCCTTCTCTGACGCACATGCACCTGACGCGATCTCCCCGCATCAATCTTCCTCGACATCATCAAACACTCGCACTCGCCGTCCCTTAGTATCGCGCAGATCGACTGCTGGCGCCTCTTCCACTGGCCCGCCGCCTTCCCTAAACTCGGAGCGCCTCCAAGCCATCGAAGCCGCCCAGGAAGGTCAATTCACCTTCCGTTCCCCAATTGAGAGTTCGCCAATCGAGTCGCCTTCCGGCCAACGCGAATTAATTTTGCCCAAGACGTTGTCCAGAACGAACACAGATGAGAGACGAGCGTCTGTATCGCAACGCCCGCCCGTCTCTTATCGACCACCCCTCTCTACCAACAGCAGTACTGATTCATCGCCATCAACTGCTGTCCGCGTCCCTCCGATCCGATCCTTCCGTTCTTCAGGCTCTCGCAAGAGCCTTACTCTCGACATGAACTCAAGACCACGTTTCCAAGACTCTGGTGACGAGGATGACGACACTAACCATGACCGCACCTTGCGCGCCCTCGAAGGTCGAAGCGACGACGACGCTCTTCGCTCGGCACCTGTTTCTTCAAGTCGTCGCGGCGCTTTCGATAATGAAGATACCGGCGATGTTTTCCTGAAGATCGCCAGAGAAGAAACATCACAGCGCCAAAAAGATGAACAGACCTCCGACGATAATAGGAGTGTCGTGGTAAGTGCTGCTCTCTTTTCGCTTCACAGTTTACTACTTGGCTATTGTCAAGCTGCATTGAGTTGTGCGCTTTGCGTATGCGCCTTGATTGCGCGGGTCTCTAGGAACCACGACAAATTCAATCTGCGCTCATTTGTGGTTTCTTGGAAACACATCCGAAACACCATCTGCTTTCTAGTGCAATGCTAACTGAAATAGTCCCGAGCGACACGATTCACACACAGACGGCCTTTGTCCTCGGTAGTCCCCATACACTCACCAAATTCGCCTCCCCGCGTGCGACGTCGACTTTCTGACCAGCAAGAAACTGCGCGCTCACGTTCAAGAGGTTATGAAGATGATAGAGCAACGGAAGTCTCTCGCATGTCTACATACCGTACAACACCCCGAGAAAAGGCGGCGTCGACACACCCTGGCGAGGACCTAGGACGCTCCCGAGCTTCTACATCAACCATGCGGCCTTCACCTGTAACACCGCGATCGATTGTCTTTCAAGAACCCAGCTCCGAAAACTCGAATTATTCTCGTCGTCGGCCCTCTATCACTGACAACAACGCTGCTGGGCAAAGTCGAGGTTCCGCCTACAAATCCATGCATCATGGTCACAACAAGACCTACAATTCATCTCCGCTTGTCCGATCATTCGATTTTCAAATGCATTCAAATGTCAAAACTGGCAACGAGGCTGAAGGAACTGAGTCAACCTTGTCCAACACGGCCCCCTCTACGGTATGGGACGAACTAGACGACCTCAAATCTAGAATTCATCGACTAGAACTGACTGGTAAGCTGCCTTCGACTTCCGGCGCTGCAGTATCAAGATTATCGGACGACCGACCGCCGACCGCGACCACGACAGCGACTACCATGTCTTCCTCTCCCAAACGAGTCGAGAATGGCCACCGTCAAAACGCCGATGCTGTTAGCACCACATCTTCCCATCACCATCGAGAGTCGCATAACATTCTTCAATCTGCCCTTGCTAAGTCCAAGGTTCTGCTCGATACTGATGTATACCAGGCGCTTGAGTCTGCTGCTAACGATGCCATCTCTTTGGCTTCTATGATGGGAACACCCGGTCAGCCCGGACCAATTTCAGGCTCTGCCAGCACTATTGGCTCGAATGTGACTGTGACTGATCGCCAATTGAGGCGTAAAGCTGAAAGTGTGTGCCGCAGCTTAACAGAACTTTGTCTTGCGTTGGGCGAGGAAGTCACTCAGACACGGAACCCCCGCCAGTCGATCGAAGTGCCACCCCCTGTTCAGAATGAAGCGCCTATCACACCAACGGTCAGCAAAACTTTCTCTGGATTCTCTCAACGCCGACAAAGCATTGGAAGAAGTGAGAAGAACATTCCCAAAGACACTGTTACTAGCCCCAGAACCATGTCAAAATTTGAGGAAAGGAGACTCAGCATCCTTAACGGAAGCTCCCTACCCACATCTCGCATGTCAAGTTCGATACCATCAACTCCAATTGAGCCTTTGTCTAGTCGAAGATCTTCTCTTTTGGTCTCCAGATCTCGCCGAGCTGGTACTGAAGAGCCTGATGATGGCAGAACATCTTCGCTCCTCTTGAGAACTAGACGTGCTGGTACAGAAGAGCCTGACGAAGGCCGTAGAACCTCTTTGTTTGTTCGCAACCGCAGAAACACGGTTGGCGAAGACAGCGAAGATGAATCGAGATTCCGGGGACCTTCCCGAGCTCGTACTGATCTCAACACAATACGTATGGTCCCTCAAGACCAAACGCCACAGCCAGCCGAGAATACATCTGCTATCCCTCGACGGCGGTACGTTTCGTCGACCATCGGAACCTCTCGTTTGGCAACACCTTCGGTCAATACAGCAACCCCTCCACGGAGATACATGGAGAGATCCACACAACAAGACCAAGGCATAAGCGCAGCTGATAAGTTTGCCGAGGAGCGTGCCCAACGCTACACGTCTCTGGGACAAACAACCATGATCAACCGAAGCGGCAGTATGATCAGAAGACCTAACCGAGAAAGCATTGCGTCAGGCAATCCTTCTACAGCTGCGGGCAGCTACAGGTGATGGCTATAAACAACTATTTTCATTGATTTTACGACTGTACAACCACACATTTCATGTTTCGAGCGCAGGACGTCATTATTCTCCTATATTTGTTCGGACGGGAAGCACTGCATCATTTCATTTCTCCTTGGTTTCGCATCAGACTTCGCTTGACGATCCTAGGGCGTCAGTAGCGATGACCTCGGATTATCGTTCTCGCTCAATGTATATATTCCGTCCCTAGACAAAAACACCTATGCGGTTTGCGATGTCGCGGTGTTCGGAGGGTTGTGCTTTTTTGAAAATGGCGTACGAGGCGTGGCTGGCAACGCGGGAAGCGAGAGCCTATGCTGTGTAGCCTTTTGGCAGCAGGCGGGTACCAAGGAAAACCCAGGGCATCAGGATTAGCATATGGATACCGAGTTAGTTTAATGTACAAGATGGCCTGGATCGTGTTTATAACGATCTTTTATGGTTAGCGTTGTTGCATAATCATTTGCATTTCTGTGTCTACTATCTATCATGTGAAGTGTTAGTATCCTGAAGATTTTCTCATCCCGTCAGCTGTAACAAATAGGACTAGACCTGTATTAATGAATGTTTCCCTACCCGATTCTATCTACTACATATAGCGGCATTATGACTGTTCGGCGAGAGAGGGGACTTGCAAATGTTAATGGGCGAGAGGCTGAGTCAGGCCGAATTGGCAGTCATTTACTCACCCCAAGCTGTGCCCCACCAACAAGCTCTCACAAGAAGTTTTAACCTTTAAGTACCCAGCGTTAGGTGGCTGATGGCCAGATTCATATCCTTCGTCTTTACATCAAAGCCTAGAATCTCATTCTTACCGTCCATATCTGCGGCATACAGACCATTAGCTCTTGCTGCCAACGCCAAGTTACCTGTGACTCGACCATTACATCACAAGGTTTTTACACGACACAGACGCAACACCATGGCTAGCAGTGTAACACAAGACGATGCTCTTCTCGATTTAGAGGATAAGGTGCAAGGGAAACATTCGAAGCCAAGAGGCGATAAGGGACAGGGAAGAGGAGGTGGTGGTCAGGGCCGAGAGGTGCAGGTGTCAAAGACCTTGTCTAGGCTCTTGAGACATCAAGCGGCTAATGCTGGTATTCAACTTGACGACGAGGGCTTCGCACGTTTAGATGCTGTGGTAAGTAAACGGATCCTGACTAAAAAGCTGGGCAGAGTCACATAGTATTCTCTATGAACAAGGCACTTGGACTGACCTGTTCGTCTAGCTCGCGTGGAATCCATTGCGATCTCTCAAGACCACACTCGAAGACGTCCAAGCCGCAGTCTCCACAGATGGCAAGCAGCGTTTTACTTTAAAGCCAAACCCAGCTACAAACCCGTCTTTAGACATCAAATCTACTTCACCAGCCGACTATCTCATCCGTGCCAACCAAGGCCACTCCATCAAGCTAGAGTCAGCTAATCTTCTTACATCCGTCACCGCTGAGGCCGGCAACGTCCCTAATCGTGTTCTCCATGGATCCTTCTTCTACTTCTGGCAAGCCATCGTGGAAACAGGCGGTTTGAAGCCTATGAGCCGCAACCATATCCATTGCTCAGCCGGAACACCCGAGGAGGGCATCGTGAGCGGTATGCGCAGGGATGCAGAGCTGATCATTGAGATTGACATGGAGGCGAGTCTGAAGGATGGTATTAAGTGGTGGTTGAGTGATAATGGGGTCTTGTTGACCGAGGGCGATGAGCAGGGCATCTTGAGCACCAAGTATTTCAAATCGGTGACGGGCCGCAAGGTTGATGTTGGTGTACTATGGCAGGATGGCCAGTGGGTGTCTGATCTGCCCGCTGGGTTGAAGATAAGTCCACCTTTTGGCAAGGGCCCTCGCCAAGGTGGCGGTCGAGGAGGAAGGGGAGGTAAACGAGGCGGCTCATAGAGCAGAATTTATGAATTGAAAGACCGTAAATTACATCAAAGTAATGATGTCCCCAAGACTATAATAGCCTAAACGATTGCCCCTGAGAACCTTCTACTCGTATCCATTCCTCCCATTCCCCAGCTATAATGTATCCCACCCCAGGATCCTAGAAGCCCTAACGTCTCTAGCATGAGAGACGGAATGACTTGGCCAATTTATGAAGGCCGAGCAAGCTCTTAAGTCAATGGTTTCTGACTCCCCAAGCTATAGCCCCGAGTTCTTCTGTTACCCGAATATCCATGTCCTTCCAACCGTGACAAAGGAAACCATACAAAGGAACAGGAGTACCCAAAATCATTCCGGACGAGGGCTCATGATCTTCTCGAACGCTTCCATCCTGGCTCGCTTCTCACTCTCCAACCACTCAAGAGCCTTCTGTGCGACCAAATCCTCTGCTTGCTGCCGTCCCGCGACACCAGTCACGGCACCCATATCGGATGGAATCACCATGTCATTCTTAAAGATAGGACGTCCCTTCCAAACATCATTCTCCTCGTTCTCTCGCTCCATGTGAAACGCGAAGGCACCAAAGTCCATATCGTCGCTAAGCTTGGCGATCTGGTCACGTACGGTAGGCCCTTGGGCGACAACAGGTGCAACCGGCGCTGGAACACCCTCTTCACTCGGTTTTGAAGAATCGACTGTCAAGACACCGCCATCGGAGTTGTTGTCCTCCTCAGCCTTAATCTTAGTATGAACAGTTGATTCCTGTGTGACTGAAGCAGGTCGTTTTTCTCCACGGGGCGACGATGGCCCTTCACCTCGAAGCCAGTTGAGCGCCTGCATAGCAGCAAAGTTCTTGGCTTTCTGCGCCTTCTTGAAAGTAGGGATCGCCTCACCAGCGCTGAAGCCGTAGCCCTCTTGGGGAAATTGCTGGTTCTTGCACGGCAGCGTGCAGAGAACACGGGATCGAGGTACGTTTGTGCCGGAGATACATTGGTTAAATGTTTCCGTAGTGAACTGGGGGCCTGTGATCTTGTGCTGCTGACAATATTCTGGAAAGCACATTCAGTCGATCCATATGTCAAGTTTATGCTGGAGAGTACGTACCGTTGAGTCGGCTCACATAGTTGTCATCGACTTCAATGTCCTTGACGAAATCGACGAGCATCGAGACTGCGGCGAGCTGCTGCTTGCTAAGCTGGGCAGGCTTGCCAGTGCTCTGCTCTTCAGCCTTTTTGTTGTTGGCAAATTCGATGAGCTGGTCCCAGGGAATTCCCTGTGCAGCAGCGTTGGTAGTGCCAAGATGCGCCATGATTCTGTATGGAGTCAAATAAGGCGGAATGGAATGTGAGAGGTTCAGTGAAGAGGTGAAATGCCGGCTTTGATTGATCGGATGAAATTGAAGAAGCGAAGTCAGGGCCGTTGTATGTAACTTATAGTTGCGTTTCATGAATCACAGTTGAGGCCTCTGGTCTAAAGTGTAGGAGAAGGATGCTCCTAGCATAACCGCAACTGCGAATTACAACAAATCGACCAAGGCGACCAGGCAGGCCTCCATTCAATTTTCGGCGCAAATCTATTGGCTTTAGTTAACCTTCGATGAGAAAAAACCCCATACAATGTTTTTGGTCAATTAGGCTGCACATATGAAAAGTGCATATTCAATAAGTTGGCAGTGGCAGTGGCTGTGAGGGGGCTAGGAAGTAACAGAAAGTTGATCTAACTAAGCCTTAGGGTACAAAAGTATACAGTCAAATCTCTGCTCTAACACGCCATGAAATGACCTACTAATATCGTCTCTCATGCTTCAGTCAGTCAAGGTTTCTGATCCGGGTCTACACTTAATGGCCGACTTTGGTGGAGCCAGGCGGATTTATTTTATAGGCAGAGAGCGGAGCAATATCATTACGACCTTATCCTGCTGACTATATATGTGTCGGGATAAGTTGAACCTTTCGTGCTGTAACGGGCGAACGTAACGCAAATAAAGTGTCATCCATCTCTATATCAATATCTAAGATTTTTACAGACTAGTAGCACCCTAAACGTAGGAAACAAATTCTCAAGATGCGTCGGAATTCTTCTCATAGTACTGTGCACGAAACCAGGCTGAGAACTTAACAACGCTTGATTTAATGTGTTGGTTATAGACAGGTGCAACATATGGTCGACCCATCGGTCTCACAGGGTATCTACCAACAACTGTGAATGCAATATGTAAAAACTCCTTCCCTGTCCCTGCAATCGGCACGGCTTTCCCTTTCCAACCACCCCAAAGTAATTAATCCTCTTCAAAGAAACCACCCTCGTCACTATCATCATCATCGCTCTTGACCACAGGCTGTGCGCCCTGGCGTTCTTGAAGTCGGCGCTCTCTGCGGTTCTTGGGAGCGGCCCCCGGCTTGCCCTTAGTATAAGGCGTAGGCTTAGTTTCCGGCTTGGGCTGCGCCTTCGAAGCTGGCGCGGCCTTGTCTTTGCTTGTTGGTGCCTTGGACTTGTTCTGGTTGCGCTCCGGTTGGGATGCTTCTGCAATTTCGTTCGGCCTTCTCTCCCTTAGATTTCGTAGCGCGTTAGGACCATCTTTCATCGCTTGCTCAATTTCCGACCACATTGGTGGCCTCTCTGTATGTAGAAGACCTCTATGCTTAAGAGGTGTGTAGTCAAGCTTGTCGTCGTCCTTGTCTTCCTCTTCTTTCTCAGACTTGGCGCTGGTGTAGAGACTGATGTAGGGCTCAGCATGAGGGAAGTGCTGGGTGTAAGCCTCGTCAACTTCTGCGATATGCAAGTCGCGCTTCAACCCCTCGAGCTCGTCTGTTTCTGTCGCATCGGTTTGGTCAATCTTTTTGCGCAGCTGTTTCGCTAGTCTTGATGCCTTCTTTCGCTCTATCGCACAGTATGTTAGCATTTTCGTTTACATCCGACACATATCAAAAGAAGATCGTACCAAAAAAGCGAACCATGTGATATTTTGAGATCATGGCACTTCGTAGCTTCTGGAAGCTCTTATCTGAGACTGTAACCTTGAGCGCGCCCAACTCTCGCTCGAGATCGTTACGAACATTGGCGGGTAGTTCTTGGTTTCGGTTGAGGAGTCGCTCGATGGTTCGCGCTCGCTTCTTGGCCCATGTTGAAGTCCCTTCGTTTGGTCGATGCTTCGTCTTGGTTTGCTTACGCTTCTTGGCGCCATTGAATGATCCTCGGTCTCGAGGCTCTGGTGAGCCAACCTCGGAGTGCTCTCGCTTTTGACCCATGATAAAGCGATCTGGTGTCTATGCTGGTTTCGTAGAGAATTTCCTGACGTATGCGCAATTGAGTGGACAAGAAATGAAAGCGAAGGGGAAAAAGCTGCATATAATAACAAGACTTAGAAAATGGTCAACAACTTTTTTTTTACTGGCGGGGGCTTTGATGCAGGTAGCGGTACCTTATCTTATCAGCTACTTACAGACTTGGACTAGCGTGGCATGTCTTGTGTGGGGAAGGTCTGTTCCTGGAAGATCGATCCATCTAAGCTCAACACCGTCCAATACCTACCAAACAATATCTACCTACCTACCTACCTACCTACCTACCTACCTACTTTACATTCAGCGCCCTCTTCTTTTGATGCCAATGGATGCAGATCACTGCAACTCACCATAAAAGAGGATTCGGAACTCCTCATTGACTATATCTCGTTGCCGATCTCTCCCAAATATCGAGACACAGAACTACATTCCCTAACTTAATAGCTCTCATCTCAGTTGTCTGCCTGGACTCAGTTATTAACTGCAACAAATCTTCTTACTCCCCCAGAGGAATTCTACCGCTCTACAACTGAGTGACTGGATATTTGATCAATATTATTGTATGAGTTCTGCCTTTCGAATTTGATCCTCCTCCTCCGCCATGGATCGTCCCGAGCCAGGACTCGTCAAGTGGTCGTCCAACCCTTCATATGACAACTTCATCCATATAAACCTCCAGCATCGCGTGGTCCAGGTTTACGAGCCAACTGGCCATGCAAGAGCAGGGCGATTCGACTACCAGAAACTGGCTCGGCATGATGATTTCCCTCCCCTCACAACTTACGACTGGTCACCGACGAACCCCGGTCTTCTTGCTGTTGGAACTGGAAGTGGCATTGTGAACTTGCTCAGAATCGACGATGGCTCAAATGCATATGTTGAGTTGGGCCTCAAGATGTCTCGCACATGCCAGGCTGTTGCGTTCAACACTACAGGACTATTAGCTGTAGGCCTTGACAGAGTCCGGATGGACCAATGCCTTCACATTTGGGACGTCAATCGATTATCCTCACTAGACAAGAACACGAAAGGCTTTCCTTCGGATGCGACTAATATTGCAGACCCGAAACATCGCTTAGAGCCTAGCGTTTCTGTATCGAGTATCAAGTTCTTTGAGGACAGCCCTCAAACTCTCGTTGTTGGTATCAAGGCCCAAGGCCTCCGAATCCATGATCTTCGTGGTAAGCCAAAGGACAAAAACCGGTGATTCTGCACAGCCTGACCTCTATTTTCTCACCAGATCCTGGAAGTATTGTGACCTTTCAAACGAAGTGTAACAACAACCTCACCATCGACTATGCCGACCAAAATTACTTTGCTTCATCTGCCCTCGATCATCCTGGTGTAATGATATGGGACCGACGAGCCACAACGCGGCCCGTAGCCTCTCACGCCTACATGCAAGCAATTGAAGAAGACGAGCTTCCTTGGGGCGGAGCATTGCGTCTTGATCGAGTGATCGAGACTGATTCTGATCCTTTATTGGCAGAGGGAAAGTACTCTCTTGTCCGCTCTCTCCGTTACTGTCGTGATCACCGTGGCTTGCTTGCAGTGCTATCACGGACTGGCCAGCTCAAGGTTTTGAACACCAATAAAGAAGTCCCATCTTCCGGTTCTAGTAATCCAGAACTTCTTCAAGTACAAAAGTCGTACGAGATGGATGTCTCGTACGTCGAGACGTCGCGGAAAAATGACCGCATTGTTGCTTTTGACTGGGTAACCTTGAGTTCGCCAGTACTGCGTCCGCGACTACTTGTCTTGCGAGCCAACGGCAACTTTGAGATTTTGGAACAGCCATCACAAACATCAGATCATGTCTATAAACTTGTGCCGTGGAAATCACCACATCGCGGACTTGAAGGTAAGTGGAACTGTGTTTTCGACACTTATCAGATCTAACAATATTTAGAGGGGGCCCCATATCGTAGCATCATGCAATTTGAGCCCTCCCAGGCACCTGATATTCTGGGTCCCTTACTCATCGAAGAGGCGCTATCGGATGTGCCCCTTTTCGGGTCAGATAGTGCAAGTATCCGAGCAGATACAGAAGCCGCACTGAAGGCGAACAGTATGTCTTCGGTTGTCATAGAGGATATTGGAGCAACATCAAGACCATTACCTGAGGCCTTTCATAAAGCATCCACCGTGGCTCCCAAAATCAGAGCCCTGCGAGCTTTTGTCAGAGACGAGTTTCAGGCACCAAAAGGCATCAAACCTCGTGCTGGTGATACAAAGATCGTGCAAAGCGAGACGAGTGAGATGTCTCTAGCTTCAGACAGTTTAGGCTCCTGTCGAGAAATTCATGATGCTTTATTGTCTTCACTTGCTGAGGCTGAAGGTCTGCCGAGAGAAGCCCAGAGCGTACTTGACCACGCAATGCTATTACGTGCGAAGGAAAAGTACCTCTTTGACCCGGTAGCAAACAGAGATATTGTAGCAGATGATCCTTGGGTTAAGTACATCTGGGATTGGGTTGCAAGTAAGTATCCCCGGTAGCTTAAAACGATGCTGTCATCGCAGTTTGCTTACATCTTCTCAGGTGCCGAAGAATTCGCCGACGACGGGGGTATGATACTATCGAATATTGATATGGGCTACCTGGGAGTTCATTCAATATGGACCAACGATCTTGGTAAGTGCTCGGAGGTGCCTGAAGAGCGCTAGCTGACCTCGCCACAGGCCGTGATCCCTCTACCCGTCTTCCACCTGGCACAGCACCTCCTGATCGTTCAACATGGGAGCGGATTATTGCGAGCTTCTGCAAAAAGGAGCATCTGCCAAAGTTCAATGGAGCGGCTACCAAGTGGCCTGCCCATCGCCAGCTCTGTCTCGATGTGTGCGGCTGGGGAGATTCAGAAAAGCACGACCCTAAAGGACGTAACCGCAAGGCAGATCCAGAATATCCTACCACCATTCATACTATGGCCGCTGCTCGGGCGCTGTTCAAGGGTGATCACAAGGAAGCTATCCAGATCCTTAAAAAGGCTAGCACCGCGCATCCGGAATTATTGTTTGTGTCCTTGGCTCTGCAGCTCATGGGCGGTGGTGATAGCACACTTGCCAAAGAACAACTTGATTTTGATGAAGCAGTCGCATCGAAAACTGACCCCTATCTGCGAGCCATCTCATCGCTCATTGCGACGGGTGATTGGGCAGCCATAGCTAGTCAGCTTTCTCTCCCCTTGTCAGATCGCGTGTATGTGGCAATACGCAACTTCGACGATGATCATCTTACCAAGTGGCTCAACGAGCAGATCGACCTGGCAATAGCAGACGGGGATATAGAAGGCATTGTCCTTACGGGCATTACGGAGCCTATGGTCGACATATTTGCTCGTTATATCCAAAAGTTCCACGATATTCAAACAGCAACACTGGTCCTGTCCATCTGTGCGCCTCGATATATTGATGACATTCGCTGCCGGGCTTGGCGTAATGCATATCGCGCACATCTTCAGCGTCACAAACTCTTCTTCCAGCGTACAAAGTTTGACGTCGAATCTACCAAGCGATCCAAACGGGATGGCATCCCTAAACTCAAGCCGCCTTCTCGTCAAATCGCTCTTCGCTGCGTGTTCTGCGACGCCGAAACCTCCCTAGCAAACAACGCTAGTCATCCACCGCATCTTGGAGGTGCTTCCGCCGCACAGGCAGCATCAGCTCTCGAGTCTCGCAACCCGCTTCTCGCGACAAGCATTAACGCAGGCGTAAGCTGCCCCAATTGTGGCCGACACCTTCCACGATGCGTGGTCTGTCTTGAGATTGTTGGCGTACCTCGCTCTGACAAGCCAGAGGAGAAGAGTGAAGCCAAAATGGCCGGTCAGTTCCCAACATTTTGTCTCCGTTGCGAACATGTTTTGCATCTTGACCATGCTCGGCAGTGGTTTGCTCGACACGTTGAGTGTCCAGTGCCGGAGTGTCGATGCCGCTGTAATTTCAGGGCAAACCCTGAATTGAGTTACCACTGAGGATGTGGACAGAAGCCACCGCCGTTAGTAGACACTGCGTACAATTTATTTGAGTTATGAAACATGTTGCCGAACGTTTTATTTTTTGAAGTCATTCATGGCAGCATATATCGGTTTTGAATATTGGTAATAGCGTCTATCTCTTCAATTGCTTCTGAAAATGAGGATGCTTTATATCCTGCACTCTTCGTTCTATCGCAATTTCACCAAAAAATCAACAGCCCAGAAACAACTCCCGCCAGTGTGCCCAATCCATATCCTTCACATCCCGGTCTTTGTATCCTTCGCGCCAGAGTAATTCGTAAAATGTGTTCAGCCTAGCCCTTCAGGCTTTGCACTTAATGTTTGAGCAGGTATCGTGTTGTCTTCTATCTTCGTTGATGTTGCTCCACGTCAATCATATCTAACGCGTATAAGACAAAAGGAAAAAATAACGAGGTCGCGTATGTCCAAAAAAGGGTATTGTGACCAAAATAAATCATCAAGTAACGTGCTAGAGTGTCTTGCTCATCGACATCTCTTCATGTTCGTTGTGGATCGAATGGGTAAAGCTGTAGTAGTCTCATTCGTCATTCGCAGCCTGGCACCAAGGGTGCTCGAGCACCTGGTTTATGTCGTAGCGTTTGTCCACATCTCGATCCAGCATGCACCGAATTAGGTCGATGCTATCTTCGCTTAGAATATAAGGTATTCGCAGGTCACGATCCATGATCTCGTCAATGCTGTAGAATGGGTTCTCCTTGTAGATAATCGTGTAGAGGAGGATACCCAATGCCCAGACATCTTGCTCCATGCCCCGATAAGGCTTGCCAGCGAGGACTTCAGGAGCGGCATAATCTATCGAAAGTTAGCATATTCTTTGGAATCTTGTTTGGGTGTCATACCAATTGTACCAACGAAAACATCAAAAGGACCACTCTTGATGTATGCAGCACTTCCAAAATCGATAAGCTTGATGTTGCCTTCTCCGTCAAGGATCACGTTCTCGTCCTTGATATCTCGATGTACCACCTTAGCTTTGGTGTGTAGGTGGTGGATAGCATTTGCGACTTGGACAAAAATGCTGCGACACTCGCTCTCATCCATGTTGGTCCTCAGCTCGATGTAGTCGAACAGATCCATACCAGGTAATCCATGAGGAATCATCTCGATGTAGTAGTTCACGTCGTCTTCAAAGAAGCCCTGCATTTCAACGATATTGGGGTGACGCAGCTCGGGCTTGCGAAGATATTCCAAGACATGGACTTCCAGAGGAACAGTGCCCAACTTTCTGTCCCTAGTCCATGTGTCCACCAGAATGCGGCGCTTGGTGACGTACTTGAGCACGATCTTCTTGCCCGACTCCTTATGCCTGGCTAGTTTCACTTGACCGTACGCACCTTGGCCCATTTCCTCAAGAATGGTATAATCATTGATGGTTTTCTTGTGCGGCGGCTCAACAACCTTTGGAACTGGGGGCACCTCTTCAGGCTTGGGCTTTGTTTGTTGTCCTGTAATCTTGGCAGCAGCATTAATAGCGGCATCTTTCAAATGCTTGGACAGCGAGCTTGCAGCGTTTAATACATTCTTTCGAGGCGTCTCATCATCCGAGGCAATCTCCAAAGGCGTGTGGGCTGGAGTCTGTCCTGGCGATGGTTGGTGGAGAGGTGTGCGAGCTCCAGACCTAGTAGGGGTTTCCAGGTTGAGATGAGGCTGTGTGCCATGAAGATGGCGTGAGTAGGTAACCCACAAGGCATACACTATTTCTGAATGAGTCACTTCGAATGTTGCGTCTTCATTGCCGGTGGCATTGTCCTCATCACTGCCTTCGGCGACAGTTTCGTTCACCACAAGGGTCTTCTTTTCACTCTTGACTACGCGCATCTGAACATCAATCTTTAGGTCGGAGCCATCGCGATGCTTCGCGCTCAAGCCAGCAGGATAGAGGAAAGCTGACGCAGCATCGGGTCTGTTCTCTTTCAAAGCAAGGAACGCCGATGCCTTTCTGAAACGGTGCTCGGGGACAACCATACCATCGAGGAGCTGAATGCCGTCCTCATCTATCAATGATTCCAGAATGCTGTCGAATTCTGGGATTAAGGCATTGATCGACATTCCATCAGCCTTTTCGAATCCAAAGAGTGCACCGCAAAAGGCCGAGTTGGAGCTTCGAATTTTGAGAGTCTCGGGCTCAACCACAATGATTCCAGCCATATGAGGAAATGTCGATACTCGAAGCTCAAGCTTGCCGCGAGTTTGCTCGACAGTACAGGGAATGTTGACTTGGGGTGAATGGGGACAAGTGAAATATCTTCGTCTCGTGGCTTGAGCAAAATCGATCTCACCTGTGTTAGGGTCTATACCTTGTCGAGGTATCCGTGGAATCAGTCTCGCTATATCGAATCCGGAGGAAATTGTCTCGAATCCCCAGATAGGCGCAGTGGATCCTGTTACTTGTTGGACAATCCCCTCTTCATCCAATGTGATATAAGCAACATCTTCGTGGATTTCTTCCAGGACCCAGATCAGGCCGACCTTCTTCTCCTTCACCCAGAGACTTGCGGAGCCGGTCGCACCGTTCCGCTTTTGAATTGGAACGACATCGCCACAGAGTAGCACGCCTCTGGATGAATTAGTTTGGCTATGGCCATGGCCACCAGCTCCGACCTTTGGAGGGTTAGGGTCGCCGCTGTGGACCGTTTGTGCACGTCGTTGCGTGTAGCTGCGTGGCTGGGTTCTCGAGCTGGGCTTGCTTAGGAGCTGGGCTGTTATCCCAGATCTACCATTGAGCAATGCCGAAGCTGCTGAAGCGGCAGGTGTGGCTTGGCCAGAAGGTGTCTGACCTTCATTATACTCGTCGTCTGATTGTTTCAAAAGCTTTCGCTCCAGCCATGACCTCCTCTCCTCTTGAACAACCTCCAAAATTCCCATCTTGCGTACCTCTGCCTTGGTCACACCAAATACTAAACAGGCAAGATCGTTGGCTGCAATAATGGTCCATGGAGGTTTTACTTCTGTCGTGAAAATTGCTTGGGCGGCGGGTACCCAGCGATTCGTGTGACCATGCACAGAAGGGCCTAACTGAGTGGGGAAATTGGCTCCTGTGGCACTGGGAAGTTGCGCCAAAGACGGAGAGTTCAGTGGTTCTTGATAGATAGGTTGTCCTGTCAGGAATGGCTGGGACACTGTATCCATCAACTTGTCTTGAGCTGAAACCGCTGTAATATCCGTCATCGTTCGTTTCAAAGTCAGCTTGGGCCGAACGGGCGCCGAGTTCCCGCCCGTACTTTCACTCTCATTTGTTGCTTTTGACGGTTGATTTGATGTCTGAGCAGGCTCATGAGCCACCGGTTCAAGATGATTAGATCTTCTTGTTGTTTCAACTCTTGACCGTCGAGGGGGTGGTGACGCTTGGCGTGAGCTTGTTAAATCTGTACTGGATGTCCGGGGGTCAAAATCTTTGTCGAAAACATTTTCTTGAGTGACCTCTGCAGGACCAGTCAAAGGAGCTGGTGTGTAAGAGTCGTCGGGATTTGGCAGGTTTCCGGCTCTGATAAGTTGTGCCTGGGCTAGCAGGTCGAGCATGTTCTGCGTCTCTACATCGCCGCTCACTCGTGCTTGAGCACTGGCGAGAGCAGCCTGTGACGAGCTCATGGGGAGTCCCATGTGGTCTTTCATGAACTCAATGGATCTCTTGAGAACATTTTGTCGGTTGTGTAAGAAGTCTTCGGATTGATTGGCGAATGAGAAAGAATGCAGAGACTCGGACGGAAAACGAGAGAGGTCGTCGGCGAAACTTGGAGTTGTAGGGCCGCCTGTCAATGATAAGCTGCCAGCGCTGGCAGCCATAGCACTCATTGAGGTGGACCGGGATAAGGCGGCAACGGATGGGCTTCGTGAAGAGGCTCGAGATCCTGGTAGTGTCGGGTTTCTCGATGGTGGGCGTTGTTGTCTAATTCGTCGAAGACCGGATAGGCCTAAGCCATGCTCGTGATCGGTCATGATGGGAGACCTGTCGTTAATGTGGTGGTCAGCAATCACCAAGAGAGGTTGGACGCCACTTCTGGATTGAGTGACGCATGATCCCGCTCGACATACCTGGCGATAGCTTCAAGGTCAGCGGCTGCTGCCGCTGCTGCGGATGCATCCAGAGACATTCGTGCTCTGCTTCGATCTTGCGTCGAAGAGTTTCGAGCGGCTGCCAAATTTCCTGTACTACGGTTCTTTGGCAAGGAGAGCGCCATTGGCAACTTCTCGCGTCCGCGTTCGTCTTCTCCCGTGTGATTTTCGGCTCCTGCATTAAACATCGTGGTTAGCGAACGGCAAAGAAAGCCGAGAGTAGTACCGGATCGTGAATAAATATTACCATGATCATTATTTCCGCCATGCATCTGTAGCATAGTTGGAGTCGGCCAAGGAAAGGCCGAAACCACGGATCAAGTCGTGAGGGAAGGGCTGCGAGAGGCCTGCTCTGAGGATGGCGGGGTCGAGCAGTAAATCTTGGTTGGCTTGATTGCCTAGAGTTCGATCAAAATTGAAACCAGCCGTCACAACGAGGGAGATTCGGTTGTCGTAGGTGTTCCAAAAAGGCTGAGTGAGTATTGGTATCCAAGGTATGTATGTAGAAACGTCGAATTGTCGATATTCGAGGGTTGAGAGTCGAAGGGTGACGGTTGAGACTGTCGAGGATGGGGGCGTATTTGCAGGGCTGTGTCTTGGCTTGTGACCTGAATCACAAAGGAAACAGTCACTATGAGTCGTGCGAGATGCCAAGGGTGTGAATGCGAGGGAGAAGGTAGAGTTTCTCTTGAGGTTAAATATTTAGGTATGGGAAAAGTATGCTTTATGCATTCACGACGGAAGAGAAATATTCACTCGCGAACTTTGATTGTCAAGAACGTTCATAGAGTGAGAGTACCTTAAAGGACGGATGTTGAGCGCACCACTTACCTAGGTGATGTATGGAGACACCGAAGAAGGTTTGAGTCGTTATCATAGGCTGCTCTTAAAACTTGTGAAGTCATTAGATAACGTGATTGGCTCAGGTTGGATCGTACTTAGGTACCTAGTAGCCACTACCAGTACCTGTAGTGTTTGGCCAGCCCTGGAGAACACCCAAGATGCAGGAGGGTTACAAGTGCAATCGCACCTATGGGGCTTCGGTAGGTAGCACGTTAAGCAAGCCCAGCCGTTGTAAGCCATGAATGGATGGAGATTTGCACCCATCATTGAACCTGGTCTGATGAGGCAAATGACGCAGCGCTTTTGCTGCATCCGCACAACCCGATGTCAGAATAAGATCCAGCCCCGTCGGTATTCCTGAACACTTTTGATTGTGTCGCAGTTGACAGGTATTCAAATGTGACACCTGGATTGCAAGCAGAGTCTTGGCTTGCAATAATTACTTTTGCTTGCGACAATTAATTTCTCGGCTATGAATCAATTGAAAGCCTGCGTGCAGTTTCGGGTCACTCTCTCATCATCTCTCAAAGCTTGTGCAGAGAATTGTTCTTGGGGAAAGTCAAATAAATATAAACACTCCTCCAAGAATGCCTCAACCAAAATCAAGAATTTGAATCACGAAAGCTGTCCGTATCTCAAAAGCCAAGACTTTTTTTTTTTACCCCTTGTTAAGGCATGTATGGTAACTCGAAACTTAGATCCCATGCACTCAAAAAAAAAAACATAAAATTATATGCGGCTAGATTATTTGACGTAGGTAGGGCATATAATGAGTGGTATACCTTCCAATCCAGAAACCCTGCATCATGGTACCTCACTACGGAAATGCTACGCTAAAGAGAAGGACAGGGGACACAAAGCCGTTTGAATATTGATGGGAGGATCAATAGCGCAAATTGACTCCTTGTATCTGAGTTGCTGCGGGCAGTAAATGCTGAACGAGATAAATCACCAAGCCATGGGATATTTCCTACCAATAATTTTGCCTGGATAACATGCACTCACTGCCAAGAGTCCGTGAGCCTCTTGAGTTTGGTCAGGGTCCATAACGTCTGCTCCACAGAAGAAGGGGGACAGACCAGAGAAGCAATAGATGGAATGTGAATGGATCTTTAGACTGTCAAGCAAGTGGTTGCAGAGGCTACCTAGATTAGTCAAGCTGATTCGAAAATATGTGTGCAAATACTCGTGCAGTCTTGACACATCCATGATGTATATAGATCAATGGCGATAACAGGCTTCTCGAGATCGTGAAGCAACGGACGCAGCCAATAGACATAGATATGTCGAGTGTCAAGACATGGAAAGTTTATTTACAAGGATAGTCCTTCTCGTCTGGTTGACCGCTCGCATTGGACTGGCCATCATCCATATCTTCAAGTCGAGGCGTGACCGAGTCAGACGATCACACCAACAGGTCAGACCTCCTGTCATGTCTCAACAAGACCTGATCTAACAAAATAAATGACCACGCGACATGGGAGAGATCGTGTAATTTTTGGCATTGACTGGATGCACATTTGCTGAAGGAGAAGCGGTATGATGATCACTCTCGTACCTAATCTATTGGGCGGCAAATGATCATACGGTTGCTAGGGGTGCTTTATGAAATAAACACCAGACACAGGGAACGATACCTGGTGATCATGATAGCGCTTTGCCAGCCCTACCATGAGGCACATGAACGATTTAAGCTACCCACCATGCGTATTGAAATGGTTGTTGCAAAACTATCTTTGAAGACCAAATAAGATGCTTCACCCTAGAGCCTCCTAATCAAGACCTACGATAAGGAATTGGGCTGTTATCGCCCGACCATCTCTATTAGAACACTGGACGCGGGGTCATCTGCTCTCAAGTCTTGGAAGGATGAGGGGCACCCTTCCATCCTTCCATTCTAGTGGGGTCTTCCCCAGGCTTTCCCAAAGTTACTTCCAGTCGAGGCTTAAAGAGGAAGGAACCAAAGCAAAAGGCGTTGAGCGGGCAAATAAAAGAGTTATCCGGGCTACAAGGGGAAAAAATGGCAGGAAATAATAGGCTAATAAGTTGGTCTTGTTGATTTGTTGAGTTCCGCGAATATTTCCCCTCAGTGGCCAGACGGCGTTCTGACCGCCTTCCAGAAGTTGGTTAATTCGCAACCAATACAAAGGTAGGTAAGTACTGTACATGACATGGATGCGGAGAAAGCTGTCTACCTGTGGTTGGTCCATCCTCAAGCCATGGACCCTTGAGTCAGGGACGGATTTTGTATCGTGCTTTTGGTACAGGTCGACGTGCAGTAGTTGGAGGCAAGGTCCCTGAGTCTGTGGTGCCATCTGGCTGAAGCAACGGCGGGTAACCATTTGCAGTAATGATGGTCTTTACGTACCTCAGTTGATCAGATTTAGCGAACTCATTTTCTGTCGGTTAGTCATTCAGAAAAGAGAGCTGTACTCTGATGCCTTATCAGAAACAGTCAAAGGGTCCCGAGTGCTATTCATAGTTGGTAAAACAGTACGGGAGTGAGAGATAAAAAGTGCCACGCGGACACGACAAACTGACTTGGACCTCCTCCCCGGGTTTGGGATGGCTTGGATGGATGGAAGAAAGCAGTGGAGGGGTGGGGGAGACCTGCACACCAACAGGACCCCTCAAAAAGCCCCTGAAGAAAGGCCCGATGGTAAAGAAAGAGTGTATTGGAAAGGTCAGCCCAGTGTCTGACATGTCTGTACCTACAGAGAGAGTCAGAGCAGACAGTCAAGACAGAAGAAAAGCTGGCTGCTGAGGGCTAAAGACGAAACAATTGGGCCAGTCTATGCTATCTCAAACTAGTTTCTGGACTATCTACTTTTCGCACTCGAAAACTTACTAGAATTCAATCGAGGATTTCTGATATTCCCTAGATGGCATAGCCAAACGACCAGAACATCTGGGTAAAGCTGTGCCACCGATTGGCTTCCGGATCACCGTCCCGTTGGATTCTTGGGACTCAGAAGTCCGGGCTGAGCTGAGCTGAGCTAGCTAGACCTGTCCACTTGAATGGAGCTTTTCTTTTTCTCGCCTCGTGTATCCCGCGATGCTGTGCAAAGTCTCATTCCAGCCAGGATTCGCCGAAACGCTACAAGGCAAGCTATCGTGCCGATACAACAGATTCGCCATCCGGGCCGCCAAAAAACAGTCGCGTAAAGCCGATCCCCCCGCCGCAGCGCACGATAAGAAAAAACAGTGGGGGAACTAGCGATAGCCCCCAGCCCCAGAAGTCGGGAACCTAGGGTCCTTCTAGGCTCCGTACGTTAGGTCCTTCGGTCCTCAACCGTACCTAAGGTAAGGTACTCGAAACTCTGAGGGATCTAGACGGTCTTGGGATGTTACTATTGGGTTGATGGGTTATGTTCTAGAGCGAGCGTCCAGCAAACAAAAAGCCTCATGCTTATCCCCCCATAATCAATGTCTCTCCTCTGTCTTTTCTTTTCTCTCTTTCTCTTATCTTGCATTCTCTGGTGATCACCTCAAGGTCATGTTCACCTCCTCATAGGCATGTGCCATCTTCAACGATAACTAAAAACCCGATACCTACTATCTCCTATTGTACCTACCTACCTACTGTACAATCCCATCTATTAGAACTCTTCCCGCTTCGTTTAGATAGGTACTTGCTAGTACCTACATGAGTTAGATACTGTACCTACCTACTGTACGACGAAACGGCCCCGCTGACCACCCCCCACCACCCTCG
>JAAVUD010000128.1:0-44443 GCA_014898915.1 Fusarium chlamydosporum
ATCTTGGCTTCGCCTCGACCTCAATAGCTCCAACAGGAGCTGTATGGCCGCCTCTTCCGGAGGGCACTCAGCTCTCACATGAGATACACGGTATGTAGCAAACCCTGTTAATTTAGAAGATAAAGCTGACAACAATAGTAGACCTTCAGGCTGGTTGCAAAATGATACGCATTTGCCGAAGGTTTGACAGAAAAACTAGCCTAAGCTCGCAAAAAAGTCGCCTAGAGTTATCCTACGCTCTTTTGTCATCCCTTATGCTTCAGTATAGTGGCAGAGCCAGTATGCGAGTTATTTGCTGAACCGCCCGACCTTTCAACACGATCGCGGCGTGCATTGTGCCTCACAGACAACGCCATTCTGAATACACTCGCCTTAGAAGCACCTGCGGTATGTAATTATCTATCTCCTGTTCTTGTCGAGCATACTGAAAGCTGACCTCCACAGATCTTACAAGAAGTACTACCTTGCAAAAAGCAGTCATAGTGGGCGGTCCGCAGTTCAGCCAGGTTCGATGCACTGCCTTTACAGTGAGCTGTCAGATTTGCCTTGACCTCAAGTCAAACTTCGCTTCACCTTCACAGCTACAGAGTTGACCACACGCTGCTCACTCAAGACGCTTTAAGATTTCACCTCGACTTCCAGGGGCCTAGCTCAACCACAAGATTCAGGCTCTAGAACAACCTGCTCGGTTGACCAAGCACGGTATTGCCTCAACTATAAGCCACGGGCATAAGAACAAGATGCTTGCTTAAGCAGACTCCCAGCTCTGCCTACAACCACAAGATGCTGGCTTTCTCCTTGACCCTGAGCTACTGGCTCAGTTACAAGCTACCAAACTTTTTTTTAACTACGGCATGCGGGTCGCTTCATCGATTTGACGACGCACCTCCACGGCACGAACCTGTTAGTTCCAAGTGCCCTTGAGTTTATTTTATCGACTTTCAACAGATGCCCAAGTCTTCCAATTTTCTCGATATCTCCAACAACAACTTTGACCTCTCCGGCAGGTCAAAATCTCAATTATTTTCTTCAATAGAAGTTTCACTCGGCAACTGAACTCTAATGAAGAGGAATACGTGTAGCAAATGGCCGCTGCATGTACAACAGCTGGCTCTTCCTCCTTAATCCTTCAACTGATTCAACCAGACTAGCCTGCCACAAACGACCCCTGCAACTGTCTATCCGTCAATCAATCTATTAGTCAAGAGGCCTAGACTATACCACCCAACGTATCAAGTTCCATGCCCTTCAGTATATATTGAAAAGGTATTCCGAAGTATAACATAACGTTGAACTGGCTGAGGAGATAAAGCCATGCTGTGTGTAGAGCTCAGTCACAGCATACGACTTTATTGTACTGGTTTGTTGGTCTTCGAATTGCGGAAACTGTTCACCTTGCGGATGACCCTGAGGCATTGCAAGAGTTAGACTATAGCTGTGAGTTGGGAAAAGAAAGGAAATCAATATTTTAACCATTTTCGTCGACGCCCACATCAGGTGTCTCATAGCTTGGTTACGGAATCACGGACTGAAACAAAACTGAGCGAGTAACTTCAGTTCCGTTAAATGTTTAGTTTATGCAGTCTTTTGGTAACGGAGCATGCACAACGCATGAAGCCAGTACTTGTGGTCCTCATGTCAATTTATTTCGGCTAACATGAAGCCATAATTCAGGTTGAAATGAAGAGTCTTATACAATGTGAGTATGTCCATCTTTTTCATCATATATCGTTAGCTTGTATGTGGAGTTTGTTGTAGGGATTGGGTTGACTCGACTGGACAGAAGATATCCTGGGCAAGATGACCTTTGCTAGAGGCGGTAGACTTTGGCTAACCAGTTAAGCATATCTCTGTTGATTGGCACTACAAGCCACTATGTTAGCAAACTTCCTAATTGAGCGTTGAGATAACAGATCTACAGGCACTTTTTGAGTCTAGTTGGTCTGAGACAAAGGTCATGAGACATCCTGCCCAGATCAACAACCCCTCAAGATGAACCATCTTTTGACAACACATATGACTACCAGCGTACGGCACACGTTTTCTTGACCTCAATTATTTTACCATGACATATAGCTCTGATATAGAGTATGCGGTTTCTAGAAACCCAGATTCGGTTTTGATCTGTTTCTTGCATAACTGCATGATAGAATCTCCCCCACGAATCTATCTCCAAACGTCAAGGACCCATGTCTCACTTCTCGGACGCTGACTTCCACAAGAGGCAGGTTTCCAACTGTCCAACCCCACAGTGCTTACCTCCATCAAGTCATTGCGCCTGTCGATCACCGACCCGACCTTATCAGCGTGGGAGCGTCTCAGCCTTTAACTGGACCCTGACTTTCCGACCCGGCATTGGCACGTAGCGAATAGACGCGCAACATCTGCCGATACTGCGATACAGCCAGCACTGATCAATGCTCATGCGTCGCTCGCCTATCACGATGCCTCGTGCCTGAGAGATCGGCGGCTTTATATGCCCAGAAGGGGGAGGTTGAGAGGGACATGTCTTGCCTATGCGCCGGGTGTTTGTCCAACAAAAGGAAGGAGGATGAATGTGCAGTTGCTTGTGTGTTCTCGGAGAATAAACGGGATGGAATGGAGCGAAGAAGTGCGTTTGGAGTTGATTGATATAAAAAGACAAGTGCATCGTGTCTGTGATACTGTTCATCACTCTCACTCACCTCCTCTTCAGTACCCTCCCCTCATTCGGCCTGTTCAAGATGAAGTTCTCTGTCGCTATCCTTCTACCCGTCGCTGGCGTTCTCGCTGCGCCTACGCCTGTAAGTACTCCCTACCAAAGCATTGTTTCTCTTCTAACATGTTCCAGCCTGGTATTCCTAGTGCTTCTAGTGCTCGATCTCTCCTGAGTGGTCTTATTGTCGCCGCTCCTACCAACACAGGCACTTACGACAGAGATCTTTTCCCTCACTGGGAGACCTACGAGGGCGCTTGCAACACTCGGTAAAGACGCACTTTCTGATAAGAGCAATATTGAGAATGATACTAACGAATTTATAGAGAGTTCGTCTTGAAGAGAGATGGAACAAATGTCGTGACTAACTCTGCTTGTGCTGCCACTGCTGGCACATGGAAGTCGCCATACGATGGAGCTACCTGGACACAGGCTAGTGATATTGACATTGACCATATGGTTCCTCTGAAGAACGCTTGGATCGTGAGTACCAAAGAACTACCCAGAGTCTTCATCTTTGGTCTAGATGCTAACACATTACAGTCTGGCGCCGCATCCTGGACTACTGAGAAGCGAACACAATTCGCCAATGACGTGACGAGACCTCAGCTATGGGCAGGTAAGTCATTCACTTCAGCATGTTATATATTGATGGATCCACTCTAACAACTCACGCAGTCACCGACAACGTCAACCAAGCCAAGAGCGACAAGTCTCCTGATGCATGGAAGCCTCCCCTGACAAGCTTCTACTGCACCTACGCCAAGAGCTGGATTCAGGTCAAGAGCTACTGGAAGTTGGCTATCACGAGCGCTGAGAAGACTGCTCTTACCTCTATGCTTGACTACTGTTAAGGTTGTTTATGTTGAGGGTTGGTTATGAGAATAATTAGTTTATCTAACATAAGAGACGAAACAATCTTGTCTGTCCAACATAAAGGACAAAATATAGTCATTTCAAACGGACTTTGACGTTCTTGAGTGATCCGATCTCGGTGCCGTAAGCTGTAGTTTCGACTTTTTCTCATCCATAAGATATATGCGCCTCTGGATTAACAAGAGCCATGCCAGAGATCTTTAAAGTCCAGTTGTTGTATGCAGCTTTGACTTCGCGACAATATCTCTTAGCCTTTGACTTTTGGTGTATGATACTCGAAGCCGGATGGTTCTATCGACCAATGGCTTCGAATACTTATATGTGTTGTTCCAGCAACTGACTCAATTCGGGAATCCACGACAAGGGATGTTTCCATCTACGAACCAGTTTCTGAGAAAATATGCGAATAAATTAGATTAATCCCAAGGCGGTTGAGTGATTTATTCAATGTTATGAGTATTTAGAAAATACCCGCAGCTCGTAGAATGAAGACTGTACAATTCTTATAATCTCATTCTTATCACCTCTATATCAATCATGAATGATCTTAGGTTAGATTTACTACGCTGCATTGATAGGATAATGGTTCATTCCATAAACTTGAGTATTAAAAATGGCATCACACACCACGGGATACAACTTCAGTTTCCATCTATCAACTTCGTGTTCATAATAACCATCATTCTGAACGCAGTGAACATGCCACATGTTCCAGCCGTGGGCACTACACGAACACTACAAACTAACAAATGGCATTTCAGAGCTGAGAGTCGTATAAATATTTTTCAGTATCCTCACTCAAGTCTCATCAAACCTTTCCGGTCAACCTTCCATGGTAACATCTTTGAGCAGCAACTTTACTTTGTGCTAATCATTTGAAGATTTCCCCGCGGTAAGTTTCGTCAAAATTCTTCAAAGATGCCTTCTATCAGCGTTCCCCGCGTCACTGTGACCGCAGTCACAGGTGAGACCGTCCCCATTTCCATCACTGACACATTCTGGCCCGACTTCAAGCAAGAAGTCGAGATGGACAAGTGCGACATCCGACCTCACGAACTTGAATGCCCTATCTGCCTGGAGCAAATGATCAGCAGTCCAGAGCAAGTCCAAGACGTTCAAATAGACGTAAAGGTCTCTCATCGTCCTTGGATTCTCCCATGTTGACATATGCTAGGGTCTAGCTGTATTCACAGATGGTTTGAAGGTAAGCCTGCCTTTGAAGAGAACACGACCCTAGCATGTCCAGTATGTCATGACCCTCTTCCTCGCCACGAATGTGGACATCAACCTCTCGGCCTACTTGCACCCTCTGAGAAATCGTCCTTCTCGCGTATCCCCCCTGTTACGACACAAGGTGGTCTGGCAGCTACCAACTGCGGTTTTTGCGAAGGTAAGCTAGCACTGGAGCAACTCCATGCCGTCGCAGCGACTGACCCTCCCAAGCTTAAGCGCAAAGAATGTATGAACTTGAGTATCAAAGCAAAGCCTTCATCGCAAGACATTGTTAAGAAGGGTAAAGGCTATGAGGTAGTTGATCGAGATGACAACGAAGCCAAGTTTCAGAGGAAAATAGAGTGCGAGGATGTTCCCACGATCGTGAGCAATCTTTGGGAAGCGTATGTTGAATCGTGGGAGAAACAGGCTACTCAACTTTGGTTTCACGTTGACCCTAGTCTGTTTCTTCTTCATGCTTCTGTTGGTAAGAAGCTAAAGGTGAAGGAAGAGTCAGTTGGATTCTTTGACAGGTTCAGGGGGTAAGTGCAGTGGTGCTGAGAGGCCTTGAGGACATTGTATTAAAGAGGCGTTTGGAGTACAGAAGTCATGGGGATTCTCAGAGAAGGCAGGTATTTCTGCTGGCAATAACATTGTAAGGAGATTTTATGAAGATTTTATAATTTGTATATCTCCATAAGAGCTTTGAAAGAATTATCATCTAGCAGCTAACTGGCAGTTAGGCGGTTCTCGGATAGATATGAAAGTCCCTTCCGCAGCACGGAAAGCACAAGTTCTCGCTCTGCCGGATCAGCATCCGGCCGATGCCGTGCTATCTTGTTTTCGAGTGCCATGGAAGGGATTCGCTCACACCCCTCATCATACCACTGACCATCGCAGACGCCACCTATCGCGTAAGTTCCCCTCCATATAGCAGGAAAGGGTCCTAGAGTCTGGATTATGGACGACATTATCAGAGAGCTTGTCGCACCATGAAAGACATTATAGCCCATATATAGCTGTGCGAAAATGCACATGTAGCTCCACATGACAGTGGCGAACGCTGGGCCATAATTGTGCATTCTCTCTGGCGCGCAATAGATAAGAGGTGACTACAGCTTTTGAGAGACTGGAGTGCCTGACTTAATCGCTAGTCCGAAATCTCCCAGAGATACATCATCTCCTATTAGGCTTTTGTCCACCTGCATTGGCATGACAAGCTCACCTTGCTTCCACAAGTCGGGATACAGAGGCATTTTCTTCGGGCGTCCTATGCACTGGTACTTTGCAGTCGCACTGCTGCGATCGTTAGGCAAAAGAGAATACATAATATTCGCACTACTTAGGTCTATAAAACATGTTAGCTTGGGTAATATTGAGAAGAAGCACAAGGGGGTATAAGAGGGCTGAGGTAAATTGACTAGCCTCCATGTACGATTACACCATCGTGTAGTTCTTTGATGGCTTGTAATAGTTGCATGGCCGCTGACATCCGGTTGGCAACTGGTTTTTGACGATGATAATCTCGAAGGTTAGGGCCTTGTAGAGGCAAAACGAGGTAGGAGTTAATCAAGACAGAGTTGTAGTAAATTACAATCTTCCTAACTACACATTATTAATGTCTAAGTCCTCCCTGTAGATGAAGTTATCCCTCCATCAACAACAATCTTCTGCCCAGTAATATACCTCGCCTCATCCGCCGCCAAAAACACCACCGCATGAGCAACATCCCACGCATCACCCATTCTCCCCATAGGAACCTGTCCCTCCCTCATCTTACAAAACTCCTCAAACCCTCCTTCTGTCGCAAATCTCTGTGCCAAGCTTTTCGTATACGGTGTATCCATGAGTCCTGGGACTACAGCATTAAGCCGTACACCCTTTGCCGCGTATATAACAGCCGTAGCTTTGACGAATTGCAGTATTGCTGCTTTGGTCGTGTTGTATGCTACCTGGGGCTTGCCGATGTATCGAAGACCAGCTATGCTGGAGATGCAGATCACTGAACCGCTTTTCTGAGACTCCATTATAGGAAGGACGTGATGGCAGGCTAGATAAACACTTTTAAGGTTTATATCCATCTGCGAGTCCCATATATCTTCAGGCATAGACGCAGGGTCCCCTGGTTGAGATTGACCAACGCTTGTTAATAGAATGTCAATCCTTCCATGTTTCCTCATGCAAGCGTCGACAAGCGCTTTGACAGATGCCGAGTCTGTAGCGTTTGTGGCAAGGATGTCGCATGTTCCGCCTTCCGATTCGATAGTTTCCTTTGTCTTTGTTGTTGATGCAGTTGTTCGATTACCGCCAAAGATGGTGGCTCCCTGTCGTGCCAGGGTCACGGCACTTGCTGCACCGATACCCCAGCCTTCGGTGCCGGTTTGACCGAGGCCGATGACGAGAGCTACTTTATTCTTGAGATTGAGCATGATGAAAAAGAAGATATTCAGATCTATGAATGAGGAATTATAATATCGTGATTATGGTAATTGATCTTTTATCTCTCATGTGTTAGTGCTGATCGGGGCTCTTCCGTGACTTAGACGGGGGACCTCCGTCTGTAATTCGACGATATTGCGTGATGCCTGGCGCGGGGTTACGCCGTCTGTAAGTAAGCTCGCAACTGGTAGTTACATGATCAACACCATTTACGACAGTAATACAAAAAGCCTGATTGGTTTCATCAATCCCTCCTTTCTAAAACTTATACATCAACTTCTTGACCAATCCTCAAAATGACTGACTCAAACAAACCCATAAACCCAGATTATGACCTCGACACCCCCATAACCTCCAAAGTAGGCCTCCGTCAAGGTCTCGCATCCTACGGAGATCCTCACTTCTCCCTCTTCCTCCGCAAAGTCTTTATCAAAGCACTTGGATACAGCGAAGATGCCCTCTCGCGACCAATCATCGGCATTGTCAACACATACTCCAGCTTTAACCCGTGCCATGCGAATATTCCACAGCTCATTGACGCTGTCAAGAGAGGCGTACAGCTCAATGGTGGACTAGCAATTGACTTTCCCACCATAAGTATCCATGAGTCCTTCTCGTCGCCGACGAGTATGTATTTGAGGAATTTGATGAGCATGGATACTGAGGAGATGATTGGCGCGCAGCCTTGTGATGCTGTTGTGTTAATCGGAGGTATGTATGCTCTTGATGGTATGTGGACTGTTACTGAGTATCGGTCAGGATGTGACAAGACTACGCCTGCGCAGCTGATGGGCGGTATATCCGCAAACAAACCCATTCTTCATCTCGTCACTGGACCCATGATGCCTGGCAGTCATCGTGGAGTACGCATCGGAGCTTGTACAGATTGTCGCAATAATTGGGCCAAGTACAGAGCTGGAACACTCGATATCGAAGACATATCAGCTATCAACGATGAACTAGCGCCGACGGTAAGTTTCCAAATCCCTCTACCTCCTCAGATCTGACAGTACAAAGGGAGGAACTTGTGGAGTCATGGGAACAGCATCTACCATGGCAGCCATACTCGTCGGTCTCGGTATGATGCCCTTTGCGGGTGCAACCGCCCCAGCTGTATCAGCTTCGAGACTTCGAATCGCAGAAGCTACCGGTGGACTAGCTGTAGCTGCATGCAAAGATGTCGAGCGCCTCCGACCACAATCTTTGCTGACACGCGAGTCTTTCCTGAACGCGATTACTGTTCTGCAGGCAATTGGTGGTTCGACAAATGCTGTGGTGCACCTCATGGCTATTATCGGACGACATCCCAATGTAGCAGGGACAATTACGTTGGATACTGTCGACGAGATTGGTCGCAAGACGCCGTTATTGGTTGACCTCAAGCCAAGTGGTGACAACTACATGACCGATTTCCATAACTCAGGTACATCCCTTCTCAAAGATTTGTGAGACGAATCTGACAAGCGCAGGTGGCATGCTCGCCTTGTTCCACGAACTCAAGCCCCTTCTACATCTAGATGCTCTAACAGTAACCGGTCGCACTCTGGGCGAAGAGATCGCACACCAGTCTCTTATCCCTATCCCGCGAGAGCTAAGCGTTATCCAACCCTTCGACAAGCCGCTGTATCCAGCATCCTCCCTCGTAGTTCTCCGAGGTAATCTGGCTCCAGGAGGTGCTGTAATGAAGGCAAGCGCCTCTAAGGACAGAAGGCTACTCCAGCACACAGGCCGGGCAGTCGTCTTTGCCAACTCAGCAGACATGGCTGAACGAATTGACGACCCTGACCTAGACGTCACTGCCGACAGAGTTCTAGTTCTTCAAAACATCGGTCCCATCGGCAACCCCGGCATGCCCGAAGCGGGTATGATTCCGATCCCAAGGAAGATTGCATCACAAGGTGTTCTAGATATGCTGCGTCTCTCAGATGGTCGAATGAGTGGTACAGCTGGCGGTACAATTGGACTTCATATATCTCCCGAGTCAGCAGATCCTAAATCTCCGCTTGGTATCGTCAGGAATGGCGATCTTATTACATTGGATGTTGGAAAGAGACAATTGTCGGTTAATCTTTCCGACGAGGAGATTTCTCAAAGAATTCAGGAACGGATAAAGACTTTTGAGCAGAGCGATAGTTCTGCTGCCGATGCTGCACCGTGGGTGAGGAGAGAAACGATGAGAGGGTATCGAGGATTATATATGCGAAGTGTGAACCAAGCAGAGCTAGGTGCCGACTTCGACTTTCTCACAGCTGAAGGGCCGCAGAGGTCATAAAGCTTGAGTCTATAGTTCGTTCGGATAGGGAGGAATAAAATCTTGAAACAAGTCCCGCACAATATTGTCGACGTTGATAGAATCCGTCTCCTCAAAGTACCCAGCGAACGAATCGTTAAACATGCAGTCATCGAAAGGATTCTGCAAAAAGCCCATGTTGTCCCCCGCGTTCATCATTGCTGCATCCAGTGGCCCATTTTGCAGGCCTAGCCCTGGAACGTCCAACACTTCTGACGGAGCAAGTCCTTGGCCAGTAGTTTGGGATACCGAACGACTGTTTGAACCACCATATCGAGCACTTTGGTCACGAAGATGTCGAATCGTCGATTTGCCAAGTTCGTCCAAGATATCCCTACTACGCTTAGCACCAGACCAGTGTTCGCCCGTAGCGCTCAGCACGCTAAGCGATATACTCAGATCAGCCATCAATATGTCTATCTCTGTTGCACGAGCAATCTCAGGGACGACTTTGATGCAGTACAAAAGAGTGATTGTGCTCAGAACGAGTCCATGGAAAGTGCTCCAGCTATGTACAAGAAGATTCTTTTTGTAAAGCTGGTCAAATAACTGTATACTTTCGCGAGCACTCTTATGGCATTGCACCAAAGCTTCATTAGAAGGCTTGGGTATACCAGGGCTGGGTCTCAAGAGAAGCATTCGGAGACCGTGATATCGTATTTGGCATGTCGTTCGCAGATAGAGAGCTGCAGTGTCATCTTGGCCTGGTATCTGACTGGCCCATTCATCTAGTTGGCGTAGCATAGTTGTTTGCCAGTCGTTTATGTCGACCACTCTAGGATATGCATACTTGGGCGAATCTCTGACTATACTCTGAGCGATGTACTTGATCTCCGAATTGAGCTTGGCAGCCTTAAATAAATGGATAGCAAACACCATCTCGCTGGACGTGTCCATGGCTGTCTGTTGATACGGATTGGCAAGCTGCTCATCGGACAGGCCGATTGGCATCTAAAGTCGTCAGTTTCCGCTCATCGTCCTAAACATAATAGCGACTCACTCGAAGCTCACAGCCTTCATCTCGTATCCCAATGGGTCTGCCCATCATCGTAGCGATGATACGATCAAACGTGTAAATAACCCAAAAGATTCGTGTTCGCATTTCCTGCTCTAGTAGTGAAATCCCAGCTCCCGCACTGATGTTTCTCTGCAGTCCAAGGTCAAGTAGGGCAGCAATGCAGTGGTAATTCAGATACCACACATTGAGACGAACGAAAGGGCTGTGAATTGTGAAGATGAGGAGCAGCAGGAGACATTGAACGCCCCGCAGTGAGTTTTCTAGATTCAACTCGTCAAGATATTGAAGTGCAGAGAGGCAGTATGACTCTGCTGGGATACGAGCTCGGATGCGTCCAGATAAAACAGCAGAGCCGATGGCTAGAACCATGAATACCTGGAAGCTAACCACTGGATCCTGGTTATCTTGCTCATAAGCCCTCTCCAACATGCTGTCAAAAGTCTGACGATGCAAGATAGGATATTGTAGATTGATGGCGCTAAAGTACGCGTCGCATAACTGAGTCGCCATTTCTCTCAGTGGCAACGGGAGAGGTCCCTGGATTGCCTCGACCAATTTTGTAGGGAATGGTGCATTTCGACTTGCGCGACCGAGTCTTTCATCCTGTTTCGAGACTGAATCGAGCATTACCCGCGCTAAGAAATAACCACTTGAGGGGCCGATGTATCTGGGGTCTTGATTTGTACCAAGAGATACCAATCCGATTTCATGAGTTATCGCACCAGCTCCCGTAGGGCCTGGGGCAGACCTAACTGGCTGATTAGGTGTTTCAACGGCGGTGTCTTCGTTGATAGTGTCGGATATATCGACAGTGCTTGTTTGTGCTGGCGCAGGTGACTGTAAAATTGACACTGTCGTGTCTCCAAGGATGGTGTCATCCAAGGTTTCCTGGATGTCTGCGGGAGGATCTTGAGATAAGTCTACGTCAGGACATCTTGATCTAACGATGGACTCTAGCCAAGCTATCCTGTTCTTCAACGTTGATATATATCTAGATGATTAGTGAGCGCCGGTGCTTATGAGAGGTGTCACTGCTCACTCTCGAGGCAGGTCTTTAAGACGAGCTGACTCTCCATCTGTGCACGCAGCACCAGCATTACGGCAATTTTTACACGTAGGTAAACCTCCATCACACTTGACAACGTTTAGCAGATATCTTCGGTCCATGTGATAGAATTACGTACTTTGATCTTTCTCCTTTGACAGCGGAGACATGCCATCCTCAGCCGGGGGTTCTTCCGACTGGATTGACCACTTCTTGTACGCGATTGTCTCCTATTTTCTCCGTCGTCGTTGTTATCGGGCATTGTCGCGGTCTTTCTGGAGGTCCAGTACTAATTTGAAGACGTGAGGTGGAAGATGGAAAAACTCCGTGTGGTGTTGAGTGATGCGGGGAGATGCCGCTAGTGAGAACGGGCAGAAACGGGGTTCCTCCGCGCTAATTCTCATGACAGTGCCAAGTATTAAAGCTTGAGGATCTCACTCTTGTAAGTCAATCATCTCAATTGATAATCTACAACAATATATCAACTCTTAAACGCAAAGGGGATTTATCTTCTAAACTGTTCAATCTTGGCTGGAACTTTAACTTCACTTTTGTATCCCACTTCATCACCATCATGGCAGACCAAGAAGCACCATCACAAAAGATCCAGATCGCAGCTTCAGAAGCCCAGCGCTTCGTGGAAGACGTCCTAAAAGGAAACGGAATTCCTTCAGAGAATGCCTCTATCATCGCTCGCTGCCTCGTAGCAGCTGATCTACGCGGCGTCGACACCCACGGCATGAACCGCATACCCTCCTACATGGAGCGCATCCGTCAAGGCGTCCTCAACGCCACTGCCGAGCCAATCCTGACCCAAGTCACTCCCGCAGTCGCTCAAGTTGACGGCCAAAATGGCTTCGGCTTCGTTGCGGCTCACAAGGGAATGGCTGCAGCAATCGAGTCTGCGCGCGTTTTTGGAATCGGCATGGCGAGCATCAAGCACTCTAACCACTTTGGCATGAGCGCATGGATCGTGCAGCAGGCCCTTGATGCGGATATGATGAGTCTTGTGTTCACAAACTCAAGTCCTGCTCTGCCGGCATTTGGTGGAAAGAGTAAGCTCATGGGTGTTTCGCCTATTGCTTGCGGTGCGCCTGGTAAAGGACCCATGGAGAACTTCATCCTCGACATGGCGCCTTCTGTGGCAGCCCGAGGAAAGATTTACAAGGCAAAGAGGAGAGGAGAAAAGATTCCCATGGATTGGGCTCTCGATGCTGAGGGAAGGCCTACAGATGATCCCGAAGCTGCCCTCGGCGGCGTCATGCTTCCCATGGGTGGTCCAAAGGGCTCGGCATTGTCCATCATGATGGATGTCTTTTCAGGAGTTTTATCAGGCTCTGCTTTCGCTGGTCACGTTACAGGACCTTATGATCCTTCCAAGCCAGCAGATGTGGGCCATTTTCTCGTGGCGATCAAGCCTGATCTATTCATGAGTCTGGATGAGTTCCGCGAGAGAATGCAATATTTATATGAGCGAGTTGTGGGATCCGAAAAGGCTGCTGGTGTTGAGCGCATCTATTTCCCTGGCGAGATTGAGCAGATGAATCGTCAGGAG
Organism: Fusarium chlamydosporum; assembly: GCA_014898915.1. Lineage (NCBI taxonomy): Eukaryota > Fungi > Ascomycota > Sordariomycetes > Hypocreales > Nectriaceae > Fusarium > Fusarium chlamydosporum. Next base: position 13,131 of record JAAVUD010000128.1, read on the forward strand.
AGGGAAAAGACTGGCATTCCGCTTGTACAGGCGGAGATTGACGCTTTGAATGCTGAGGCGGAAAAGGTTGGCGCAAAGCCATTAAAGTATTAGATGGGTTTGTTTTTAAATAGTAATGAATTTATTGCTAATCAATGATATTTCATCGTCATCTCTCGTCGCATGCAATTTACGTCTCTTGCCTTGTTGCTTTCCCAGACACTATTCTGCCTGTGTTCAAGCATCTCTGAACACTGCGTTGTCTCTTCAAAGGCAGCCATGCAGTATCGCTGTTCACCATGTTCAATCGACAGTCTTTATTGTTCACGTAGAACAAGTTATATTTGAATGAATTCAACGTACCTGTACCAGACATGAAACAAAGACGAGTAATGTATATAAGCAGACATTTATTCGCCTCCAATAAGTTATCAGACAACTCTTTCTTATGGTAAACTGCCTTTTACAAGAGATTTATGTCCTAAAGAAACACATCCGACATTTCTTTCTCACTTTTTCAGCACCCAAAAATACTCAAGATGAGTCCCATCACGGATCCCATCACTACTATCAACTGGCCGTTCTTAAAGCAGGAGGTCGAGCAAGATCCTGATAATGTTCGCGAACTTGCACTCTCCTGCCCCGTCTGCTATGAGCTTATGTCTAATTCTCCGGGTCATAGTAAGTATGTACCACACCACGAACCACACATCCTTCCCTGCGGCCACATAATCGGACAAAGTTGTCTTGAGAAGCTGTGCACAACTTGGAAGGTGGACAATCCCGATACATACTATTACCCATGCCCTGTTTGCAAGACCAAGATGCGCGACCACTGGGCATGTAGCCATCGAGTACAAGGGAGAAGGGTCCCGTCTTCTCGCACTGAATACGCCTATATCCCGCCAGTTCTATCTCAAGGTGGCATCATACCTCCAAGGTGCACACGCTGCACTGTCTCTGACGTTTTAGACGATCTAGCAAGCTACGGTAGGCTCCTGGACTCTGAAGTCCGTCTTGGACCGGATCAGTCTATCGCCTTCCGAGTGTACATCCCAGGTAGGCTCTTCGAATGTCACTCACATCCCGATCGTATAGAAGGTGAGATATACGGTCTGAGGCGTAACCTTGAAATTCCGAGTGATCTCGAGTCTATTTGGTCACATGCTAAGCAACTTCTACAGATACAGAGTGCGAGGTTCTGGTTTGAGATGGATGTTGGAGCGTTTGAGTTTGCTATCAGTGTTTTTGAGCTTTATCCTTAGCAAAAGGGGCAGGTGTTCAGCCTGTTATCGACACCCGTGGGACCTCTGGTTAGGTTTTGTTAAGTTAGTGAGAAAGAAAGTATGTAACTTAAAGTGCAAAGGTAAGTGAGGGTATAGAGTCTAAAAAAGTGAGTCATTCGCAAGTGAATACTCTGGTATAAAGATAACTTATTACCTGCAATAAACTGTAGATCACGGGAACAAATATCGATACGGAAAAAACAATACAGGCGTGTCCCATGATGACTTACTTCCAAGCTATTCCCTTCGTTGCGCGTCTAGTCCATCATGGGTAAAGCACATCACCGAGCGGTAGTATAACAAGGTCACACAGTCTATTTTGCTGACCATTGTTTTTATGCCCATTATTCGGAACATTTCAAAGCTTCCGTGGTCTGGTATCACGTACTGTTGACCTCGAAAGTGGGAGACGGGTGTTCCCCGCGCGCCATATTCATCAACGGGGGAAGTCCGCAGACTGAGAGAGTGGATTCCCAACGCAAGTATCTATTTAACCATCAGTACTCATAGCTTTCCCAAACTCATCAATCATATCGTTAAGTTGAAATACACACAATGACTGTCATTCATATCGGTACGTCCCTCACCATCATCTCATCCTCCATTCATCTCTAACCAGTCAGTTCTCTTCAAATTCCGTCCCGAAGTCGACGAATCTCATCGTCAGACCTTTGTCAACGAACTCAAGACCCTCAAGACATTATCATGCGTCAAAGACCAACGTCTTGTAGTAGGCGGACCATCCATCACAGATCCTATCGCTCGTAGCAAAGGATACCAGATCTGTCTATTGAGTTTTCACCACAGTCCTGCTGCGTTGGCAGAGTATCAAGCAAGCAGTGAACATCACAGGTGAATATCTTAATTTAGTTGCGTGTGAACTTATACTAACATATATAGGGTAACTAGTCAGTATTTATGGCCTTATGCGGAGGATGTGACCCGGTTCGATTTTGAGGTTGATGAGAAGGATGAGGACTCATTTACGAAGAGCTTTGGTCTTTCTTCATAGAAGCAAGCAACCCCTGAATTATCCATATATTTTGTTCATTAAGTAGTTTACGTCTCAAAGTGAAGATGAGTGATATAAAGATGACGATAAAGTTGCCTCTCCACGTCGATGACAGCCTTTGGTGGCCGCCGGCCAACAAATCCTGCCCCGCCGGGCAATGAGTAACCATGACTTTTAGACAATTTTTCGAGAGTCAGAAAGCTGTAGTACGGGTGATGAGAGGCGATACCTTGATGCGGGGACTGGACGAATAAAAAAGCAATTTTAAAAACGCATACAAATATCTTTTCTTTGGTGTTTTTCTTTTTCTCTCTTGTTGCACCTCTTCTATCCTTTGTTCAAAATTGGGTGGTCTCAACACCATTCATTGTCCAAACCACCCATTGTCTTGTATATCAAGACATTACTATATAGTATGTATACAAACTCTGTAAGTCTATCTTTAGGATATACTGACTCCATTTCAGAAGCTTGACGTCGGCATTCTCCGTGGCTAAGTCATTGAGGCTCTGCGGGATTGTTCTTAAGTTCGACAATGTTCCCTTTCCAATACCTCCGAGGCCTACCCAAACCCAAATTCCTTCATGGCATTCCCAATAATAGCATCCTTGCCATCGGCATCCTCATCGGACTCAACGCTTTAGTTTGGATTGCAGTGGCTATCGTTCTTCACTTCCACCCCGCTCTTATCTCCCCCGCCGCCTTATCCTATGTCCTCGATCTTCGTCATGCCTTGGACGCCGATCACATCGCAGCAATCGATCTCATGACAAGACGTCTCATAGCATCTGGTCAAAGACCCGCTACGGTAGGAACATTCTTTTCACTTGGTCACAGCACCATTGTGATAGTAACATGCATCGTGGTTGCCGCGACAAGTGGTGCTCTGAGAGACCGTTTTGATGGGTTTCAACGTGTGGGCAATATAGTTGGTACGAGTGTCAGTGCCTCTTTCTTGATCATTCTTTGTATTGGTAATGGTTGGGTACTGTATAAACTTGTCCAGCGTCTTCAGGCAGTTCTCCAAGATCGAAGAGATCGTGTGCAGCCGGAGGGTTTTGCCCAGGAAGAAACTCAGATCCAAGACCACTTTACCCTTGAGGGGGGTGGATTCCTAACACGCGTGTTCAAAAGACTATTCCGTGTTATCGATAGACCTTGGAAGATGTACCCCCTTGGTGTGGTCTTCGGGTTGGGTTTCGATACAAGCTCTGAGATAGCTATTCTAGGAATTGCGAGCATCCAGGCTGTACAAGGGACGAGTATATGGCTGATATTGGTTTTTCCCATCCTGTTCACGGGTAAGTGTTGTGATTTTGTTGGGCCGTCTACGTGATCTGCCTGCTCACAATTTACAGCTGGGATGTGTATGCTTGATACAACCGACGGAGCGCTCATGATGGCCCTGTATACATCAAATGCGTTCTCAAGAGACGTGGTAGCCATCCTTTACTACTCCATTGTCCTAACAGGCATTACTGTTGTGGTTTCTGCGTTTATCGGAATCGTCCAGCTTCTCTCTCTTGTCCAAAACGTTGCGGACCCCCAGGGAAGTTTCTGGGACGGGGTCTCTGCTATCGGCGATCATTTTGATATTGTGGGCGGGAGCATCTGCGGCGTTTTTGTTGTCGTAGGTTTGGGGTCCATACTCTTGTACAGCCCTTGGCGAAGACGTGTTGAGAAGAAGCCAGCGACTGTGGCTGCGACTCCGACACAGCAACCACTGATTCAAAGTCACGATGGGTCCGAAGCAGGTACTCCCACCCCACTTGCCTCACCTTCTTCAACGCCGAGCGATACTTGCGACTATATTGCAGCACAGAGAGTGTAATTGCGGCAAGCTTTCGAATATGCACGCATACTCCTTTTTTTTGTCGCAATAATGGATGTTTTGCGACCAGAAAAGGCGTTTCCCAAAGTTTCCTTTGTTTTGCGTCCTGGAAGACACGCGACATGCGCGACTGATGGGCGCAAAGGGCGAGAGCACTCTCTTCCACCTTGAGAAAGAGCACGCCCTTGGGACCAACATCAAGGAAGGTTTGCTCTCGAGTGATCTTGCCCGGTCTGTCTTTTCTATTTAGAGCTTGCCCGTCTGTTTCCTGCTCAGCCTTTGTCCCTTTCTTTTCTCTCCTCAGCCTTAGAGAGAAGTCCCTTCTCTCTGTGACCTATCTTGGATATCTCAGCATATCTAGATTGATGCCAGAAACTGCCTACTGGCGAATTATCCTTGTATTTTTGTAAATACAAAAGGTAAGCTGGTCGCTGTATGATCATTTGTCTAGAAGTTAACCGTAGCTAGTGTTACAGCAGTGACGATGTCCTCTATCCAGAGGCAATCTGGATCTGTACCGAGAGGTGCAGACGAATATCAATCCGAGCAGCGAGACGCAAAGAAATGCAGAACCGAGTCAGGCACTCTTGGAGAATACAAATCCAAGCAGGAAAACGACGATGATGTACGCATAGATGACGTCTCGGACCCGGATGCTTGTATTGTCTATGTCGGATTCTTACGCACTCGATTACCTTACAAATGGACTGATGCCGCTGCTGTCCCTGACTACAGGAGCTCTAGGCCTATTGATTTGGAGGCTCTTACACAGGCAATAACCTCACTCGAGATGTTGACTAATGAACAGCCTCTCGAACCTCGCTGCCGCCGCAGATGCGAGATACGCTGAGGACCTCACGGCCTTCCCCATGCGTTATTTTGCGACGCACTTGGGTAATACTGAAGGGACTGACTGATAATTGATTTCGGTTATATCCAACGTAGGTAGACGTGACATCGTACCACTACACTGTCTTTGATCAGATGATATGGACGTTTGCGCTACTGCCAAATTTTCGATTCTACAACTACAACTACATCTAATCTACATATAATCTACATCTACATCTACTATATACATCTGCACCAAATCTTGCGTCATTAATAAGCGAAGGACAGGCCAATACTCGCCTGGCACTATCGGCTATATACCTCAAACCGTGGCACTCACAACAGCTACGGCTAACTTCCATGTCACGCTATGATACTCGACCGATAAGCTTGTGGGGTATCACGGCATTCGAGGCATTTGAGGGGGGGACAGAGATGACCGAAATCCGGGGAGGTATGTAGTGGTTCGCAACCGACGCATGCTCGCTAGGTCGAAATGATAAGTGAGCGAAGTACCTTTTTCCCCATGGCATACATACTCGGAGTCAAGATATGGGATAAGATAACCCTGTTTATCTATATCATCAACCTTGTCCGTTGCATGCATGATGCAGTTGCAGATGCAGATGCAGTTCCCCGTCCGTAAGCAACAAAAGAACTCCAACACAACGCGGCTGAGCGACATTTGAGGCCTCACCAACTTCAGCCCCAGGTAGCGACGTCGTTGCCTATTCCATCTGCCTACTACTACATTGGGGGTCGCATCTTAACTGCGATACGGTGAAACTGCAGCCAAGCTCTTGTCAGCGTTGCATGTAGATGTGGAATGGATTAGTAGGCAGGCAGGTGGGTTGCAAAATAACCCGCACACGGCAAAGCTTGACAGAAAGACTAGCCTAAGTCCCTTACTAAATCGCCTAAGGCTATCCTAAACTCTTTTGTCATCCCTTATTCTTTAGTATAATGGCAGGGCTGGTGTGCGGATTATTTCCTGAGCCGCCTGGCAGGTAGGCAGACAGTCACGAGGCTGGACCCAAGTTCCATTTTTCGAAATCCATCTTCCCAAAAGACCCAGAAATTATTAACCCCGGATTTTGTCGATACTCGAGTCAGACGCTATCGTTTTGGCACTTGGAGCCACTTGTTGTGACAGCCGAACTACGCGGCGCTAAAAAAAACCGCCGATCGGACCTTGTGCACCGGGCTCGAGTCACCAACAATGCGCTGGAACCGAACCCCAACAGGCGAGGCCAGGCCACGACCCTTCTATGGATCCCTTCCGCCCGTAAGAGTCAAACATTTGTTCTTTTTTTTTTTTTTTTTCTCCCCGCGCCTACATACCTGGGTCTAGGTTACAGTACAGTACCGACAGTACAGTACAGAAGGCAGTACGGATAGCCTAGATCACCAAGGCCCTGCCTGCCTATTTTGCTCCGCCCCCCGACTCTGCTTACAGTAGGTACCTTCCATGCCGAGCAACTTTGAGGCTCTGTCGTGCTCCGTGCCTTCCTGCTTAATCAACGAAGACTCCAGGGGCCCATTACCTATCTACCTAGTATCTTTTCTCCATCAAAGGCTTCTCGATCTTCGGAATTAACACACTTGCTAAAGATCGAAATGCGGGTGGAATCCCTTATTCGTTCGACGTGGACACTTGAAACCGGCGCTGAATCGTGAAGAGAAATAGATTTGCGGACTTCAGGTCGCCAGGTTTGGTTTGAGGCTGATCAGTGATTAACTAGTGGGTGAAGGGGCTTTGAAGGAGTAAGATGGAATACAGTACACACTGCTGGATCCATCCCCCCCGTTCTCGGAAGCATTGCCACCATACCTAGGCTAATCCGTCACCGCTTATAGGCCAATCCCTTATCACCCTATCAACGAGGTACCTCGTGGTACTGATAACCAAACTGTCCAGTCTAGTCAGTGTGTTTTTCCCTCTGCCTCTTTGTTCCAGAAACAGGGTGTACCCGCCGTGGAAATGGCGATTCATGGAAAAAGCATTATTTGTCTTGGTAATTATCACACCAACTGGTCCAGCCACCGGACCTCATGAGACACCTACGACCAGTCATTTTGTTTCCCAATACTGTACCGCCTTGAAGGCCTCAGGAGAGACAGTATTGTCTCTACTGTCCGTCCGTGTTCAACTGGTCCTTGCAGGACTTCCCATGCACCCATCTCTACTCTGCACCTATCACTGGAACATGCAATGCAGCCTTGAAAGCTCCGTCCCTGCTTCTGACACAGGACCGACCCGCACTGTTTGCCTCGCCAAAGTACCTTAAAGGAGAGGCGACAAGGATCCCCCCAGGACCCTGATGCTGTGTTCTAGGTTGGACCCCTAGAAAAAAGGCGACCCACATCCCTACTTCCGGCTCAACGATTCAGGAGTTCTAGCCTCGTGTCTTTGAACGAATCGGAATCGAGCATATCTGGACGGCTTCTGCGACGGTGCATGGCAAAGATTACAGATTTGCACGCCAAAAATGCAATTCGCTTTGGAGTCGTGCTATGCTGTGCTGTACTGCACTGTACCGTACTGTACAACACTGTCTGCTTTGTCACCAGCGGGTCTATACCGGCATCGGACTGTCCGGCTTGAAGAAAGAAACTGTCATCAAAACTCCAGTTGAAGGTGTCATCTGGGTCGCATGCTCAATTGTCAGGTCAGCCAAGGGGCATCCAACTAGACGGAGCGGTCTGGAATCAACAAAGGCCAGGACGGTCAGAAGGGGAAATGCTCTGTACCCTGTGCCATGCAACCGGGTTCGAAACCACCTTTCCGACTCGACGTTAAATTAACTAGGTCGCTGGGATACGCCGATACACAAAGTGCTTCCCCCAGGAGATAAGTAGTTTATCGGTACTGGGTACATTTTACACTTCCACTTCCGGGGGGCTTTGGAACGCCAAGAAGACCCTTGTTGCTCGTCTCCGCCAATCCACACGGTAGACGACCCTCGTCCGGTCCTCTTAGTGCGCCGTGCGTCAGTGGTGTCTTTCGAGAATGTCTTTCGATACTGTAGGTACTCGACACTGTACCTCAACAGCTTGCGTTAGCTCGGCTCGCGAGGAATACAGTAAAGTCAGCTTCGCCATGGCCTCCCCTTTGTCTGTCGGTGTAGTTGTACTGTGACAAGATTCAGGGCTGGGTCTTGCGCTGATGGACCCTTGATATGAGTTGTAGTGAAGCATTGGCGGAGGACTAGTCCCGTCCAACGATAACATTTACCATTACCTCGCCCAGTTCTCGTCGTATATATATCCTCCTTTCCTCCGGCCTCGCTGTTCCTTTCTTTTCGATTTCCTCCTTTGTTATCGGAACATTGTTCCTACTATATCTCATCGTCCCTCTATACATACTATTTTGCTTGGGTGTCTAGTCTTATCTTGTTACACAACAAGATACACCCACCCTCCTCGCCTGGCACCACTCATCCTCCATTACTGGGGAAATCACTCCTTTCTCGCAGACACTTATATCCTCAGACATCAATATGCACGGCTACAGTTCATCAGAAGAGTCCGACGATCCTCGTCGGCCTCGCGCTCAACCCGCTGGAAACAACAACAACAACGACAAGACAAAGAAGAAGAAGAAGAAGCTTCCACCCCAAAAATCCATTAACCAGATATGGAAGAAGTTCTCCAAGCGCAAGTTCCACAAGGCCCTCGCTGTCCTACCCTTCGACCCAGTGCAGCCTCCCGCTACCTACCATTCCAATGAGCTCCTATCGGCTGGTTACGAGCGAGCTGCTGAAGAATGTCGACGAAAGGTCGAGAAGATTATTAAAGAATGCAAGCGAGTGAATATGCGATACAGAGATCCCGGTTGGGACTTGGTGAGTTATTCTGGGAAACCCCAGAATCTGCATGAATGTGGCGCTAATGCATGGACCAGGATTGGGATCTGAAGTATGAGAAGGGTCACTGCTTGAACAACCTTGGAACACAAAAGTTTGAGCTGAACAGGACGACACTGCTCAGCTCCAAGGCTGCTGTTCCCAAGGCTGTTAAGCGAGTGCATGAAATTTTCGAGAAACCTACTTTCATGAAAGATGTTAGTGGCGGTGACGTCAAGCAGGGAAGCTTAGGCGATTGCTGGATCATGGCCGGCCTAACAGCTCTAGCCAGCGTCCCAGAAGGTTTGCAACGGATTTGCGTCGCCCATGACACAAAGATCGGCATTTATGGTTTTGTGTTTTACCGTGATGGCGAATGGATCTACTCCATTATTGACGATAAACTCTATCTCAAGTCGCCATGCTGGGATTCTCCTAGCATGCAGAGAGATCTTCTGCAGCAGATTGATCGCGAAGACAACGAAAATGTTTATCGCAAGACTTATCAGACTGGTTCCAAGGCTCTTTTCTTTGCCCAGTGCAGAGATCAGAACGAGACCTGGGTCCCCCTTTTCGAGAAGGCCTACGCCAAGGCCCATGGCGACTATGCGTCATTGGCTGGTGGCTGGATCGGCGAGGGCGTTGAAGATCTCTCTGGCGGTGTGACTACTGAGCTTCTGACGTCTGATATCCTCGATATCGACGAATTCTGGGACAAGGAGATGTCACGAGTTAATGACGAGTTCCTCTTTGGTGCCTCCACCGGTCTGCTCGAGCACGGCTATGGTGAGCGTAACGGTATCTCTGAGGGACACGCTTACGTTGTCTTGGATGCCCGCACCCTGAAGTCTGGCCAACGTCTGGTTAAGCTTCGTAACCCATGGGGTAAGGTCCGCAAGGGTATCTGGGAGGGCGCTTGGAGTGATGGCTCTAAGGAGTGGACTGCCGAGGTCCAGGAGGAGATGGAGCACACCTTTGGCAGCGACTCTGTCTTCTGGATTTCCTATGAGGATCTCATTCGCAAATACTCTCACTTTGATCGTACCCGACTTTTCCGCGATCGCGATTGGCGATGCTGCCAGCGATGGATCGGTGTCGATGTCCCATGGAAGGCAGCGTACCACGAGAAGTTCCACATCAAGGTCACACAGGACACCCCTCTCGTTTTGGTCCTCTCACAGCTTGATGGTCGATACTTCAAGGGTCTTCACGGCCAGTACTCCTTCCGCATCCACTTCCGACTTCACTACGAGGACAGCCCTAACGCTGAGGATTACATTGTGCGATCTCATGGCAACTACCTGATGGAGCGCTCGGTCTCTGTCGAGCTACCTGACCTTCCTGCTGGCAACTATGTTGTCTACCTCAAGGTCACTGGTGAGCGTGACTCGAATGCCCAGTCCGTTGAGCAAGTCGTCAAGCGCGAGGCTGCTCAGCGAGTTGAGAACGAGAAGCTCGCACAGGTCGGTTACGCCTATGATCTTGCTCACAGCAAGGCTTGGGACCACATGGACAAGGTCACCAAGCTGCGCATGAAGAAGGATCAGAAGAAGGCCTCTGCCTGCCGTCAGAAGGAGCGTCGCCGTATGTGGGAGAAGCGTGCCACCAACCGCGAGGTCTCCAAGCAGCAGAGCAAGAAGAACTTGGAGAAGCGTAAGCGTCGTCGGGCTGAGTGGGAGGCTGAGCAGACTCGTCTCGACGAGGAGTTCAACGCCAAGGTCAAGGCCGAACGCGAGCAGATGAAGAAGGACAGACTCGCCAAGGCTGAGGCTGAGAAGGCTGCTGAAGCCGAGAAGAAGGCCCAGGAGGCTGATGACGAGGCTTTGAGCAAGAAGGCTGAGGAGATGAAGCTTGAGAAGGACGAGACCGTTGTTGTCGACGATCACAAAGACAACGATGATGGCGTCATCTCATGCTCCACCGGATCACCTCACTTTACCCCCAAGAGCGTCGACTCAACAGTTGATGCTGCTCAGGAGAAGCAAGAGGTCCCTCCTGTTAGTGGAGGTCCTCCTCCTGCACCTGTTGAGCAGGAGGAGCCTCTGCCTGTTCGCGCTCGACCTGCCTATGACTCTGCTGGCGAGTCATCCGACTCGCCTGTTGAGGACTGGGAGGCCCTGTACAGCAGTGACGACATGGCTCGCAAGCCTCGATTGACACAAGCCAACGCGGCCGCCGCTCAGGATGAGTACGACTCTGAGGAGGAGAAGATGCCTGAGCCCTGGAATGCTATTTGCATTGTGGGTATTCGCGTCTACTCCAAGGATGAGAACCTTGAGCTTCGCACCGTTATGGAGGGTGGTGAGCTCCTTGAGGGAGGTATGGGCTCAAAGGGAGCTGCTGATCTCGACAACGCTCAGTCGAATGCCGGCGGTGGTCGTGTCGCAGACAAGTCCACTTCCAAGGCCACGCCCCAAGAGGGAAGCAAGGTTTCTACGCCTCTCATCCGCAAGGACGAGAGATTTATGGAGGACGAGGGCACTTCCGGAGAGAAGTATTCCTCAATCAAGAGCTACTTCCATATCGACTCTGCTTTCACCACTAGAGTCAACTCTCCCGCCCCAACTCCATATGAGCACGATCGTCGACTGGAGTTTCCTCCCTCCAGCCGATAAGAAATAAGTACACGACAATTGCATTTTTAAGAGAGCGTATTAGACAAGATTCTAGACATGATCACGCCTCGAACGAACATGATATCGAGATGATGGTTGGATTTTATGGGTAATTGGATGACTTTTTGGATGGAGGAAAGGCGTATCGGCTGGATTGGATTCTTTCAGGAATGATGACATGAACAATTGTTTTATTATACTATAGCAGAGATATCAACATTGCTTAGAGCAATTGTATCACAACTCACTATTTTTCATGGCTGGTTAATTTCTTCAATCGTGAAATGAGAAACACAAATAGCAGCGTCTCAAGCCTTTGTTTGTGATTCCACGTGCTACCCGACAGGAACGCAAACCCACGTTCCTGGTTGCAAACAGATGGAAAGCTGCAGGCTTGAAACAGCTAAGACAGCCTATAAAAGTGGCTCTAAACATGCCGAGAGACGCCTGAACAAAGCCGGGTTAGTTCCCTGGAATAACGAGTCAGCTTCCATAACCGAGCTTTACTTAGATTCGTTTGGAGGCGCGTCAGCTGCCTGGAAGCAAGTGGATCTGCTGCGATAACGGAAGCTTATCACAAGTTTCCGTCATCGTCCTCAGCTATCAAGCTCACCATCCCATCCCATCCCAGCCCATCTTCATCTCGTCCTATCTTGACCTCTCTTTCATCTTTGTCCAATATTAGACTCTTTTTATCTTGATTTTCTGTCGCAAAGCTCAATATGTAGTCATGAGTGATTACTAGCATTTCCAATATCAACTGACCAGTACTTTTTGATTCATCATGGCTTCTTCTTCCGCTACCTCTTTGCGCCGCAGCCATGGCTCATCCGGAGCATCGTCCGGACACTCGCATCCCCATTCTACATCGCATTCTCGACACTCAAATTCATCGCGCTCACGATCTTTCACGCATAAAGATGTCGATCCCGGCGCGCCTTCCATCTCCATCGACACTCTCGTTAACCATCTCCTCGTCGCTAAGCGATCGCTTTCCTCCATGACGCTTGTCCTGCGCGCAAACGAGATCGCAAATGCTGCGCGGCAGTCCCACGAGGATGTCGCCATCTTAGCTGCGCAGGCGGGCTTTCTACAGGAGTCTATACTCGATCAGACAGCTATCCTTGTTAGAGTTAGGAGGAGTCTACAAGGTACTTACGATTGGGGCAAGAAGGACTTTAAGAAGCTTATCAAGTCGATGGATATGGTCGACGGGGAGCTGGAGCATACCATGGTGATGCTACGCGAGACGAGCGTCGAGGGTGTCTTTCGTCCCAAGGGCGAGGAGAGACGAAGTCTTCTTGACTTTATCGATGAAGGGGGCGTGCATGGGGTTCGAGAGGCGATGAAGAAGAGTATCCAGGAACTACAGGTAAGCAGACCACCATGATTCCATCACAAATCATCCGCTGACTCGGAGCAGGTCATTCAGCAGTCTTTCGACGGCGACTTGCTACGCTTCGACACCGACATTCGCAATCTTAAGAAGATCATCACCGATACCCCAAGCCTATTACATGATGGCACACACATGCCTACACTCGAGCTCCTCGAGAGCTTAGTCGACCACTCAGCCAACATGGCTCAACTGCTTGCCTCGCTAACGCACCACTTCGACATGTGTGTCACTGCGATCCGAACAACAGAAGGCGGCGTCGCCCTCGCGCGACGAAGAGCCGCCGAAGCGACACAATCCCAGGGCAGCGACGGTGTCTCCATCTCGGGTGTTATCGCCGAGCAGGAATCCAACGTGTCAGACCTCGAGCCCAACACCGCAAAAGACCGCGCAGAGATGCTCAAAGTAGTCGTCCAGGACGCAGGCGAGGTAGAAGACGTAGTTCAGGAAATACAGGAACGCCTCACGGCAATGGAGCAGGATTACCTCGTGCTGCAGGAACAGCACGAAATCTCAAAACAGGCATACACTAGTATGCTGGAAGCATATACCGTTCTCGGCGACATCGGCGATCGACTCGCCGACTACCTCGCTGCAGAAGGCGACTTTAAATCACGATGGGATATGGAGAAAGAGGGAATCTTTTCCAAATTGCAAGAAATGCAACAACTCAAGGAATTCTACGAGCGGTACGCAAGTGCGTACGACAGCCTAATCCTCGAAGTCGAGCGCCGTCGTGCCGTAGATGATCGCGTGCGAAGCATATGGCGCAAAGCCCAAGAAAACGTTGACAAGCTCCTTGACACAGATCGCGCATCCCGCGAGACCTTCAGACAGGACGTAGGCGAGTATCTCCCCACGGATCTGTGGGCGGGCATGCAAGGGTCTGCGAAGAAGTGGACTGTCGTGCCAGAGGGCGGCGAGGATGATATTCAGGGACCGGCGCTGAGGAGGAGTGTCGTTGAAGCTGCGAGGGAGAGACTTGGACGGGCGGAAAGACGATAGTAGATTGAATACATTGAATACAGGAGCGGTGATGTAACAGGATAAGACAGATGTACGATTGATATTGAGGTTTGGGAATATGGCGTTTAGGTATAGCTTGGATAGCTCTGGTTATATTGAATACCACTCTTCACACATATTCTATAGCCGAGGGAACGTCTTGATTTGTGAGATCTAGTCGACCACGTTGAGATACGTCTGTATCTCCCAGTGAAACAGTGGTGTCGGGTTGGCTCGGTAACTAATCGCAGTGATCTTACTACTGACACAATACCATATGGCAATGTGCCTAGGCTAGGACCGCGAAAGCAAGTAATATGGGTAATCAGAATAGGTTATTATCTATTAGATGATGGATCATTACGTATTCTCAAAGCGACAGAAGCGCCTCTACTAGAACCACAAGACAGTTTTCTCCTCCGCAATACGAAAAACACAATGTTCCTCCAGTATCCTTCTATGGTATCATTCAAAACCAGACAGTAATTCAATTCTTCGTTTCCGTTCCAGGCCGCCCCAAGCTTAGCGGTCACGAATGACCTGCTGAACCTTGGGGTACACTCTGCACATCTCCTGGTACAGCTCAGGGTGATCGCGCCACATGACCTGAGGATCCCAACCGGCGGCGACAAAAATGGTATCGACACCGCTGGAGATGGGTGTGGTGAAGACGTTTGCGATCTGGAAGCCGATGAGGAAGGAGAAGGCCATGACGACGGCGGTGTACTGTCCGTTGTTGTTATAAGCGGGATCGGTAAAGTAGAGATAGAGGTAAGCCAGGAGGGCACAGGCGTATGCGATGAAGAGGGCGCCGAACGAAAGGACAGGTCCGATAAGGCAGTCCTAGGCAAGTTAGTATTTGGCTTGAAGGCTAGGCCGGGTGTACTCACATTGACCAGTGCGTCAATACCGCGGTCTTTGATCATCTTCCATGTATCACTGGCAGCCGCAAAGTAGGCCTTTCCGTAGAGAGCGATGTGACAGAAAGCGTAGCGGTTGAGAAACTCGATAGCCCATTCCAGGAGGCCCAACAAGCAGCCGACACAGCAGAACAAAGCGTATCCGAGCATACTTCCATCTGCAGCCTCCTGATTGCGAGCGGCATTGCAAATCTGGCGAAGGAATTGGACAATGGCAATCAACAAGCTACCCAGAGCAATGGAACCGAAGCTGTATGTCAAGGCACGCTTGGCAGAGGCGCGGGTGGCATCCTTGGGGAAGTTGTGAGGATTGAAGTACCAGGAGCCATATACGCCAGCGATTATCGTGTGGATCGTGTTCTTGAGCCACTCGGAGATCCAGTACATGGCGAATGTGATAAAGACGAGGAGACCAATGACCTTGCCCTTACCGCAACCTCCATCGGCGCAGGAGGGGTTATCGTTGGCAGGCTGGTACTTGATGTAGATTCCGACAAGGGTGATAGAGTACCAAGCGGCGAAGGCCGTAGCAATAATGCCTCCGATCAGACTGGTGAGGTAGACATGGCCATACTTCTTGCTAACGTCGATGGTAGTTCGAAGCATGAGGGCCGAAAACGGGATTCGGGAGATCCATGTCCAGAAGCAAAATGCCATGAATAGACCAAAGATAAGGAACACAATTCCAGCAGACCAGTACTTGCGCCAGAGGTAAAAGATGGCTGTTCCAATAGCCCAGCATACGTTGAGGATACCAGTGACCCAGATGAACTGCTTGGGAAAGAGTCGCGCGAGCCAAACGTAGGCGTAGGATAGAACAAAAGCAACAGCGAGCACAAACATGAAGAGAATAACGGTACTCGTGTTGAGAGAGAAGTCGTTGGGGTTGTTGTAGATACCATCACCAGCATTACCCTTGTTCGCAGCGTAACCTTGAAGGGCGAGACCAGAGACGACAACGAAGCCGGCAAATACGAGGATCAGAAGGATACCAGCCCAGAGGTCGTTGTACTTGGGCTTCGCGATCTTGAATTGCTCATCGAAAGAGCCCTTCTCGTTGCCATTGTAGCCTTGGGCAGGCATGTAGCCGTTGCCATTTTGAGGAGGACCTTGCTGATACGGCTGCTGCTGTTGAGGCGGGTACTGCTGTTGCTGGTAAGACGCAGCAGGAGGTTGAGGCTGGTATTGCTGCTGATAGCCTCCGTTGTACGGCTGCTGCTGACCCCCATTGTAATAATTGTCGGCTTCGCCCATGGTGGCGGCGAGTCGATGGAGTTATCGATGGAAATTGGGTATTTCTTGCGTCGCGATGAGATCCAGATGATCAGCACAGGGGTGTCGTGTAAGAATTAAGGTCTGTACAAATGCCGAACCTAATCAATCGCGACCGGCAGTTGGAGCAACTGAGAAAGATCAAAAAAATGATTGAGCGACGGATACTCGCCGGAGTTTGATTAAATGGGATATCAGGAAACACAAAATAGAAGGGAGGGCTGGGTTGCGTTGCGTTGGGAACATCATGATCATTCGCGGCACACAAGAAAAACGCAGGCGGGGCCTCCAAGATTGCGACTGCCTCCCAAGACCGAAAATCAAAGACATCACAACAGCTTGGCTGGCCTCGATGAGGTCATTGAGACGCCAGCTTGCTCAACCTAAAGCAGCTGGTGCAACGGAATTTGGTCTAGCCGACACCAAAGCACCCAATCATGATCGATATCCCCTGTAGTTACAGGGCCTGAGCAGCTGAACCGCGCTGGACCAAGAACTGCTAAGAGCCGCTAAAGGCTTCGCAAAGTGCCGTCCTGCCGAGCTTGATTATGGTGATTAGTTTCAACTTTCAAGGAAAGCTCTGTTCGCGGTGATAAGCTTAATTTTTGACCATGTATGATGCCTGAGGTATAACTTAATAGAGAAGTTTGTTTCATGAGGAGACACAGCATCCCAAAGCAGAGCTTGTCCTTTGCGACATGTAACGAATGCAGCTCGCCTAAAGTTGATTTCGTCAAATAGAGATCGTCACAAGAGTGATAGCTCGCGGTCATTCCAGTGCCTGGCATTATTGGCTGCTTGAACTCAATTGGATGACCCAGTAGATCCCGATAACCATATCGATAAGAAAGATCGACAAACCACCGGTAGTGTGTTGGATGATGACTTCACCTTTTTATCATCGGCAGTGGCTGCAAAGAGCTTTCGCTTGGTGTCAGATGGGATCTAAGAGGCTGAAAAGTAGATTAGTTTGTGAGACTTTCAGTGATTTGGCGTCTGGCTGTTGTCTAGAGGTCAATTATAATAAGACCTTGATAGTGCTTTTGCGACATCGTTTTCCTACTGATGAGACGACTGTCAATTTGAAGCAATGGGTAAACAATTTGTCCAATGGGATCGTCGTTCAAGCACGAGCTTCTGCGGTTGGGTTAAAATTGCAGTGAACGTAATGGTGGTGTACCGTCACGGATTGGGGGGGCTTTTAAATATGGTTAGATGACAAATTAAGCCTGTCATTGGGATGTTAAAAGTACATACGGCATGTCAGGTTGCTGCTGGTCCTCTTAGATACTTTAATACCAGATTGACAGGCTTAATTTGTCACCTATATATGTCCAGAAATGGCCCCCTCCCGCGATAGTAGACTAGAGGTAGGTGCGGTATCTATGGCATGAATGCTTTCAGGGGGAAAATCCCAAGACTCACAGTATTTCCTGTTTATTGCCTCGTGCTACCCTGTTCCCCATTCTGATTGGGCGTAGTTGCAAACCTTGCTACCTCAAATATCTTATTCCATGTAGATGCTCTCAACGTTTTGATTGAAGAAGATCGCTCAAGTGCAGGTATACATGAATTAATCGTGGGCTGACAGTAACATCAAATATTGAACATGTTCCGACCCCCATAAGGTGGGCGGGCTGTCGTTACATTGCTGGTTAACCTAGGTAGATTATTACGAACCGCTAGGTGGTGTGAGGCTCTCATGCCACATGCTGCGCCGCAACCAACATGCTCCCTCTCTCTCGGCGATACTCAAAAGCATGGACGCTCAACGAAGGTCCTTTTGAAACCGACAAACCAACTAAACAGAACCAACACCTTAATAAAAAGGAAGTTGTCAAAGATAAAATAGATACCCCTAATGTCCAGCCTATCGGACATGATCCATAGACTTCACTTCATGCAAACCCCTTGCGGGAAGATCTCCCGGATCTAGCATACCTATCGTGATCCTAGCTCGAAAGGGAATAAGGTGAGAGGGGAGTAGATATCTACAACGTTCAAAAGCCATTACACAACTCCATCGACAAAGAGTTTGCCACTTTAACGGTGGTGAGACAGTTGGCTGTAGCTCTAGTGGAGAACATGTAAGAATTAAGATTGTCGAACCATGGGGATTGAGCACGGAGAAAGACTCTTTTGAGCTTGGTTTGTATGGGGACTAATAATATGCAGGAAATAGTGATGGTTCAACATGCCATCTGTTGCTGCGACGATCCCTTTCTGGTTGACGGGTTGGGGGAGGTTGACTGGGGATGGGAAGGCTGATATCCGATTGAAGGACCACAAGTGAAGCCTCCGTGTCACAAAAACTACAATGAGTAATAATACCCGTACCAAAACATCGGAACAGCGATCAACTAATGAGTCAAACCGTTGCTTGCCTCGGCCCGTAATCGCTAGACGTTCGCTCCCATTAATTCCCCAGGAGAATCCCCAAGCGGAGAAGAAGAGAGTTTGTACATAATGAAAACACAAAAAGATCCAATCTCGAGTCTTCGAGCAAACCAGGTTCTCCTCAAACCTGTTTGACGCCATGGGTGCTTATTTCCATATATGTACGTAACTCGATGAGCTGTTTTGAACGGCCCAACAACCAGGGATGTTTTGTGAGCGATCCATTTTATTCCCAGGTTTCTTTTAAGATGATTATCAATCCCTCCTCCCTCTTGGTCGGTGCACGCCGATAATGGAGGGGATTCATGACTGCATTCAAAGAGTCACAATCACAGGTCGCAGTCGCAGTTCGGAGATGGAAGGTTGTCGTCGGCAAGACGCGCGACTGTACTGTTTCGCGCAAAAAAGAGCCGCGTTGCTTGGCAAAAATCCTCCTCCCCCTAGTCTACTAGTCTCAATAATCCCAGCTCTGTAATATCTAAATGGCCCGAAAGTAGTGTAGGTACTTGTAATTAATCTTCAACAGCTGTGCGAAACACATACCAAATCAAGATCATCGGTCAGCGTTATAAACACACATTTTCAGAAGAGCTGCATGCATGCATAGAAGAACAAATCGAAGCCTTTTGGTGCTGATACATACTTGCTTGGCATCCGATCGCGTGGCATTAAAGCTGCAGAAATCAAGCCACTACTGCAAAAATTCTGCTTCTGTCTTGCCTGACAGCTGCATTTTGATTGGTCTAGATAATTCTCTCAGCGGACAAGCCGTGGCAAGGATTTTGTCTCTAGTGGCGCAAAGAAAGAAAAAAAGGAACCCCTGACGTCTAAGAATTCAATTTTTTTCTATGGTAGACTACAGAGACAGGCAGGGATTCTTTTCTAGTGTGGCGGCCGGGAACCTAAATCGGCAACGAACCGGAAACTACAGCAGCTAAAATCTCGCGATATTTCGGTGCAACATGGAAAGGATGTTGCATTTTCGGAGGTCTCCACGTGGTGTTTCTATACCATTTTGTTTCTCGATTTGGGATATGTAGTGTGATGTGCATGTATGAAAGAGGAAGCTAATTGCTGTGCAGCGAATGATGGACGATAGAATATCCTTGCTTTGGAAAAAAGTGATCATCATGAGCTTTCTACTGCAGAGAGAGAAAAAAATGCATTTCGCTCATCACCGGGAGGCAAAAAAAGTCTCCATTCAGAGAAAGAAAAGGTACTGTTTACTAGGGAACCACTCACACTTGAGACTTTTATCTCCAAATCGCACACTGACCAACAGGTCTGAGTCTGAGTCTGGCCTGGCCTGTTCCGATATCGAAATTTTTCGTAATGGGCCCATTCAATCTATTCCCTTGTCAAGCTTTGCCCGTATCCATATGCCATCCCCGTTGACATTTCAATTTTTTTACATAACAAGCCCACTTGGCCTCGGTGTTTCGCTCTCTCTCTCGCTTGGTCACTCAACACACATCACATCACATCATCTCTCTCTCATTTTTCCTCTCTCTCCTCTTTCTCCAAGCGAGCAGAGTTGTTTGTGTGTGTTGCCATCTAATCTCTTTTCTTTCCCTTCTCGCTTTGCATCATCATCAACAGCCTCACTTCACACACGATACATAAAATACTACTGTTATTGGATATAACAGTATACTAGCTCCAAAATGTTCGACTCTTCATCGGCGGACGAAAAGTCCCCTCGTGTGAGCAACGAGAAGAAGCCCCAGAACGACAAGCAGGATGTCGAGACTGGCGAGGCTGGGCTTGACCGAGCCATGAGCTCTCGTCACTTGCAATTCATTGCCATTGGCGGTACTATTGGAACTGGTCTGTTCCTCGGTGTCGGTCCAGCTCTCGTCAAGGCTGGTCCCGTGTCTCTGCTTGTCGCCTTCGCCTTTATGGGCTCAGTCGTTTACTCCGTTATGGTCAGCTTGGGAGAGATGGCCGCCTACATTCCCATTACTGGTTCATTCACCTCGTATGCTGCTCGCTTCGTCGATCCTACCTTGGGTTTCGCCATGGGATGGCTGTACTGGTTCAGTTGGTCAATTACCTTTGCTCTCGAGCTTGTCGCTGCAGGAATCATCATTCAGTACTGGGATGCCGACCTCAGCATTGCCATCTGGATCAGCATTTTCTGGGCTCTGTTCACCGCGCTCAACTTTGTCCCCGTTCGCATCTTCGGCGAGATTGAGATGTGGTTCTCCATGATCAAGGTTGTTACCATCATCGGCTTCATCATCTTCTCCATCTGCGTCAATGCTGGTGTCGGTGACGAGGGCTACATTGGCTTCAAGTACTGGAACAACCCCGGCGTTGCCAACACCTACATGGGCATTGAGGGTGCCACTGGCAAGTTTGTCGGCTTCTGGGCTGTTCTCGTGACTGCTGGTTTCTCTTTCCAGGGAACCGAGCTTGTCGGTGTCGGTGCTGGTGAGACTGCCAACCCCCGCAAGGCTATCCCCGAAGCTATCCGATGGACTTTCTGGGGTATTTTCAGCCTTTTCATGGCTACCGTCTTCTTCGTCGGTATCAATGTGCCCTTCAACGACCCCGCTCTTGACAGCGGTGCTCAGGATGCTTCTGCCTCTCCTCTCGTCGTTGTGGCTACTCGCGCTGGTGTCAAGGTTCTTCCTGACATCATCAACGCTGTTCTCCTCTCCGCCATCCTCACGGCTGCCAACTCCAACGTCTACTCCAGTAGCCGTATCATGGTCGCTCTCGCTGAGGATGGTCTTGCCCCTGCTTTCATGAAGCGCACCAACAAGTACGGCACCCCCTACTTCGCTGTTGCCTCATGCTCCGTCATGGGTCTCATCGCCTACATCAACCTCTCCTCCAGCGGAGCCGAGGTCTTCAACTGGCTCCTCAACGTCAGTTCCACCTCGTGCTTCATCACCTGGGTTCTGATCAATGTGTGCCACATCCGCTTCCAGAAGATCATGCGCGTGCAGGGCATTCCTCGTTCTGAGCTGCCTTACCGAGCGCCTCTCCAGCCCTACCTGTCGTACTACGGCGCCTTCTTCGTAGGACTCATTACCATCACCTGTGGTTTCACCGTCTTCATTGAGTGGAGCACGGCCGACTTCTTCTCCAACTACATCAGCTTGATGCTTTTCTTCGCTCTTTACGTTGGCCACAAGCTCATCTGCCGCACCAAGGTTGTGCCATTGGCTGAGGTCGATCTGAGCAAGGGACGAGAGCAAATGTAAATGAAGAATCGATCGATTTAGGAGTTTTGGTTGTTTTGAAAAGTGTAGCAAAAAGTTCTTGTATCCTTTTTTTGGCGTATAGCACTGTAATAGTTGTATAATGAGACGTATGATGATACCCTGAAAAAACTCGAGTTTCTCTTTTAGCACGTGAAGTCGAATGAATATTTGTGAATGTTAAATCGGTCGTCGTTCGGATCGTCGTCAGGGTAAGGAATGAATATCCCAATAAAAGTCAAGGAAGAACAAAGGAAGGCCAGGGGAGAGACGGAGGGAAGGGGGAGGTTTAATATGGTAGTGGTCACCTCACAGCGACATACGATGAATTTATTTTACGTCAACTCACGGACGGGCCGTCACAGGTTAGGGAAGGTCTCCCGCATAAAGCATCAAATTATTTGGTAATTTTTTGTTAGCAACATGTCAAGACATGGCAAAGGGCGTTGTGTTTTGACATGATGGGACCCAGCGCGAAATGACAAGACATGACAAAGGGCGTCGTACAGGTGGGTCTTTTTTCCTTTTTTATCTTATCTTTTGAAAAGAAAAATGTCGACAGACATGGAATGACACGCCAGTTTGGCGGGGCCGGATTAATATGCTTATTGAAAATCGTGCTATGGTTAAGTTATTATTAGAACATTGTTATGGTTTGGTCGTTTTGTTCTATTGCAGTGACTTTGCTTTGGTTACCAGGGACTGATTGTCGAATTGAGCCGCCGTTGCGCACCAGCCAGAGTAGATCGTCTGGAATAGATACAGTACCTAATGTACCACCCACAGTACCTACCTGGGCAAACTGCTTGAGTACCCAGTGCTGAGTCGCAATAAATTCGGCAATGTGATATGGATGAAAACATGTCCTTAACCACAGGCGTCTAGTCTGGACTAGGGTAGGTCAGATTGTCTGCAGTCTAGCTGTTTTTTCTTTGTTGATAAAAAGTTGGTATTTTCTTATATGGATTCGAATCAAGGCATTAGTCTAATTGCACCAGGAATATCTTAACAGGCCCTTGGAAGAACCATGAAAAGAAATACATATTCTGCAAGGAACCAATAAGACCTTGCTACCATAGCATATGTTTCTTGTCTAAGATAACAAGGTCTTGTTCGACAGACCAGTGATAACGGTTTAAAAGTCTTTGCTTGAGGTTTATAAGTTGTCATTGGTCTTTGGAGGCTCTTCACAATAAGTGCTGACGTCGTTTGCCAAGCCTTAAGCTTTATTTCTTTCGATGGAAAATGGAACACAACCATTCAAGACAGAGATGCAGGACACCCCACGCTCAAAATACAACCCACCTCTGCTGTTCCTACCTACATCAAGCACACCTTCAACGGTGAGAATAAGACCAAATTATAGTACTGTACTAATCTTGAGGTATTTGTCAGAGAGCAATGAACTTCCGCGTCATCTTCTTCAACTCCCCGCCACCCCAAATACGCATGACATTGGATCTTCCCTGACCAAAACCCACAACCCCTCCAGAGCCAAGACTCCCTCGCCCCCGAAACAAGCTCACCCGCGAGACAACCTAATTCGCCAGCCCTCCAAGAAACAGACTCCCCGAGCGTCATGCACGAGAATCAATAAGGCAATGCGCGACGGTGGCGGCGATGGTCCGGCCCCTCTGCTTCGGGTCGTCGGCGCCAATCAGGACGGAGTCGAGACGGGGAGAATCGTGATGCTCCGGGCTGGATTGCCTCCGATTTGCGGTTAAAAGAGAAATGGTGAGTTGGCAGTCTTCCGTGAGGAGACACAGAGCGAAACATGACGGGACTTTTGTAACTCCCCGTCACATAATGAAGAAAAAGAGGCAATGATCTCTATCTTCGGGGAGAACAATCTGCCCTGCGAGATCCGAAGAATGTGCCAGTTTCCACATGTTCTCGCGTGAGAAGTAACCAAAATAGTCACAAACTTAATTAATCCCGCAGTGCAGTGTGATGTGTGTGAGTGACTTGGTTCTGAGGGGGGAGTATGGCAGTTTGGAGGGTTGGCTGGGATTAACACATTGTGCATATGAATGCCCTGCAGCATCATTTTGTTTACCATAACTTTGCCGCTTTGCTCATAAAAAAAGATAATGAGAATTGACGCTCTTCAATCTGAAATTTCTAGTGACAGTGCCTTGTTCTGCTCGTGTTTGCTGATTCGAGTTGTCGTAACCTCAAACTTGATCTACATGATCAATGTTAGTCTACCCTACAACGTTGAGAGAAACGGCCCCAATTGGTGCTCCATCGACTGAGACAGGGGTGCTGTAGGGGAGCAGAGGATTGTTTCTAGCACGTGAAAGTGGCCCAGCTGTTTGGTTGAAAAGTCCCTGTGTGTTTCGTTTGGCTCGACAGGGATTTAATTTCTTTAGAATATTCTTGATGAGATCACATTCTGACAGATTCAATGTTGAGAACACAATACATATGAAATTAAAGAAACAAAAGCACAATCCCATCAACAACATAATCATCTTTCCCCCCCTCCATGTTGACACTTCTCCAGAACCACAATGGAGTCAGTCCCCTCCTACTGTACCCCTCCCCCTCTAAGTCCCAAAATTGGCGGGCAGCTATGCCTGAAAAGTTCCTAGATCTGGCGGTATAGCTCCGCCTCAGCCCAATCATTTACTGTCAATTCTCCGTGGGGGTATTTGAATTGGCACCGCCATGAGAGTAAGTGATGTACAGGTATTGTAAATAAAACGCGACTGTCTGCTTCCATTTGTCCTATTTTTTTTTTGTATATTTTCTCTCCACTGACTATTCTCGACGCTTGGTAATACTCTTCTGAATTCTCAGTAACCCTCACTGTCCAATTTTCTGAAGCTTGGGCGATATCAGGGTGTTTATTTGCAGCCTCAACCCAGTACCTACCCTTATTTGACCCCGCGAGACCCTCAAGATACGGGGACTTCCTTGAGGCGAACTTAGGTGTTTTCACAACAGAGAGCAATTGTTTCTTGCTCCATTCACCCTCGGCTCAATACTCAAAAGTTAGTCTTGACCGAGCCCCCAGAAAAGGATTCGTTCGCTCCGCCTTCGTACCGTAAGGCAATAATTGTTGGGGACCGGCCCTGGCTGGCCTGAATATTACCGGACCCGTCACCGACATCTCCTCCTTCTACCTTAGTCTCGTCTCGTCTCGTCTCTCCTCGTTTGCAGATTGGTCGCGTGACCCACCCACCGCTCTTGCCATCTTTATCTTTAAAACCATCAGACGCCTTCTCTCATCTTCCATTGAGTCTTCTCCTCACTCATTCATTCAATTCTCACACATACCTGTCTGGCATCATGTCCATAATTGATGTCAACAAGGATCTCGCTGCTCTCTTTGAGCAGCAGGCCTCAGCCACCCCTGATGCTGTGGCTCTCGAGGATGAGAAAAGATCCCTCACATACGCAGAGCTCGACAGAGAAACTTGGGCTCTAGCTGAGCGATTACGTGACTACGGTGTTGGTCGCGATGATCTGGTCGGTGTTCTCATGGGCAGAAGTGCCGACTACGTTATTGCCGCTCTTGCTGCCCTCCGAGCTGGTGGTGCTTTCCTGGTGCTCGAAGTCGCATATCCTCCTGGTCTGCTACGAGATGTTATCGAAGATGCGAAGCCAACTGTCATTCTCACTCAACTTGAGCACTCCACCAACCTCACATCTGAAACTCCCGTAATCGTTGTCGACAGCCCCGACAAGCAGGCCCGAGGAGAATCTTCACCCCATTTGACCGAGAGACGGTCACTTCCCGAGGATGACGATGTTGAGCGATTGCTCTTCGTCTCATACTCTTCTGGTACCACTGGCAAGCCCAAGGGTATCATGAACCCTCACAGAGCCGCTGTTCGCTCCTACGACCTGCGATTCGCTGTCAGCGACCTTAAGCCTGGTGACAGAGTGGCATGCAATGTTTTCTTCATCTGGGAGATGCTTCGACCTCTCATTCGAGGTGCCACCACTGTCGCCATTCCCGATCACGCCAGTTACGACCCTGTTGCTCTTGTTGAGCTTCTTGCTTCAAAGCGCATCACTGATACCCTTATGACTCCCACACTTTTGGCTACAGTCCTATCACAACACTCTAAGCTCGGCCAGAAGCTCCCTCAACTTCGCTCGCTCTGGTTGAACGGCGAAGTCGTCACTACCGACCTGGTCCGCCGCGCCATGGATGCTCTCCCTGAGACACGCCTTCTCAACGTCTACAGCGCCTGCGAGACACATGAAGTTGCTGTTGGTGATATCAAGACTTTCGTTGATTTCGAGACACAGGTGTGCCCAGTCGGTCTCCCCACAGACCCCGAGCACACATACGTCCTCGATGAGGCTGGTAACAGAGTTGAGCCTGGCGTGAGCGGCGAGCTCTACGTTGGTGGTAACCTCCTGGCTCGAGGATACCTCAACTTGCCCGAAACAACAGCCAAGGCATTCCAAATGGATCCCTTCGCTGGAGAGAAGGACGCGCGCATGTATCGAACTGGTGACTTGGCCCGCATTCTTCCCAACGGACTTCTGGAGATTACTGGCCGTGTTGGTGGTATGATCAAGACTCGTGGCTACACTGTTCAACCTGGTGCTGTCGAGAGTGCCATTCGAAAGCATCTCGCTGTTCGTGACTGTGCGGTAGTGGCTCACGGCGAAGGCCTGGAGCGACAAATTGTCGCCTACATCGTTCGCGAGAAGAGCGAATCTCGAGACCGAACCATTCCCCTCATCGACGAGTACGGATACAGTCCCGTTGCTCGACGTGCTCTCACCGACCATCTTGCCCACTACATGATTCCCACTATTTGGGTCGAGGTTGACGAGCTACCTACACATGGTGTTTCTGGCAAGACAGACCTCAAGGCTTTGCCAGCCCCACCATCCCCAAAATCGCCCAGACCTGCCCCTAAGAAGGAACACAACATCAAGGTCAAGCCCGAGACTGTTATCCAGCTGTGGGCTGCATCACTCAACATGCCCGCAAGTGTCATCACACCAAAGCACGACTTCTTCGACTTGGGTGGTCACTCTTTGGCCCTTGCTGATCTTGCTGGCCGTATCACCAAGACCTTTGGTTTCCCCGTTCCTCTGGCTCCTTTGGCCGGGACTCCTACTCTAGAGGGACACGTCGCAGCTATCAAGGCAGCCCGTGACGGTCACACTGCCGCTGTCCAGGCTGACCTGCCAGCAGTCCTTCGCGCAGACTCTGTTCTCCCTGAAGACATCCAGGGTAACGGAACTCCTATGCGTGCTCTCAAGGATGCTGAGACTATCCTCCTGACTGGTGTTACTGGCTACCTTGGTGCTTTCCTTCTCAAAAACCTGGTTGACTCTACCGACGCACAAATCATCTGTCTTGTGCGATTCCCCGAGCCTGTGGAAGACTGTGCGCCTGCAGGTATGGCTCGTATCCGAAAGAACTTGATCGACCTTGGATTGTGGGAGGACTACCTGCTGGAGCGCATTGAGATTCTGCCTGGTACTCTCACAAGGAAGCGTCTGGGTCTTTCTCCTGACGTCTTTGACGAGCTGTCAACTCGTGTTCAAGTCATTGTTCATGCTGCTGCCACCGTCAACTTGGTCTACCCCTATGCTGCTCTGCGAAACGCCAACGTGAGCGGTACCCGAGAGATTCTCCGTCTTGCCGGCCGCAGTGGTGCTACTGTTCACCACGTCTCTACCAACGGTGTGCTCCCACCTTCTCACACTGGTTGGTGCGAGAACACTGTTATCGATGTTGATGATGTCCCTACTAAATTGCTTGATGGCTACGGCCAGACCAAGTGGGTTGCCGAGAAGCTTGCCGATGAGGCAAGCCGCCGAGGCATTCCTGTGCGAGTCTACCGTCCTGGAACCATCAGCGGTCACAGCGTCTCTGGATCAACCAATGCTTGGGATCTGATCAATGCTATCATCGTGGAGTCCCTCCAGCTCGGTCGTGCTCCTGACGTCGAGGGTTGGTATGTCGAGATGACTCCTGTTGACTTTGTCAGTGATGCTATTGTCACTCTCGCAAACCACACCGGCGACACCGAGCAGACTCTCTACCATCTCGGTGACCCTGCTCCTGTTCCTGCCAAGGACCTGTTTGCCTCTCTGGCCAAACTGGGCTACACTACCGAACCTATGGCTTGGGACGAGTGGGTTGCACTTTGGTGGGAGAAGCGAGGCAACAAGAGAACAGGTGATGACCCATTCACTGTCGACATTCTCCGAGGTGGTATGCCCAGCGTAGAGGTCCTCAAGTCGGTCATTGTGCTCAAGGATGGCAAGACCCAGCCTACACTTGACAAGTACAATGTCCCTCGCCCCAAGATGAACGAAGGCCTTCTCGAGATCTACATGCGACATTTCTATGCTCGTGGTTGGCTGTCTCGACCTCCTCGTCGGAACCAAGTCAATGGCTGTGCTAAGAAGGTTCGCAAGGGTCGTCTTGCAGGCAAGGTCGCGGTGGTGACAGGCGCTTCTTCTGGAATTGGCGCCGCTGTGGCAGCTGGCCTTGCCAAGGAGGGCGCCCATGTCGCCCTGGCGGCTCGACGGACCGAAGCCCTGGAAGGCGTCAAGAAGAAGATTAGCGTCTACGGTGGTAAGGTATTGATTCACAAGACCGATGTCACAAGCAAGGCCCAGGTGGAGTCCCTGATGAAGGAGACGAGTGAACAGCTTGGCCCTGTCGATATCCTTGTCAGCTGCGCGGGCGTCATGTACTTTACCATGATGGCCAACAATTATACCGACCAGTGGGAGCAGACAGTCGATGTCAACTGCAAGGGTCTCTTGAACGCCTTGTCATCGACAGTCCCGGGCATGTTGTCCCGTGGCGCTGGACACATTGTTGCTATTTCCTCCGATGCTGGACGCAAGGTGTTCCCTGGTCTGGGAGTCTACTCTGCCAGCAAGTTCTTTGTTGAGGCAACATTGCAGGCCTTGCGTCTCGAAACAGCGGGTTCTGGTCTCCGGGTCACAGCTGTGCAGCCAGGAAATGTGGCCACTGACCTGTTGGGTATGTCGACCGACCAGGAGGCTCTGAAGAAGTACGGTGAGCCTACAGGCGCCGAGGTTCTTAAGCCTGAAGAGGTGGCCAGCGCTATCGTCTACGCCGTGTGTCAACCCCCACACGTTGCTGTCAACGAGGTGCTTATTGAGCCTCGCGATGAGCCCATCTAGAATCATGCATGCATATATGCGGCGCGTGTTGATTTACAGCAAAAAATGTTTGTATTTAGATTTCGGCCTCTGACTGGCCAATTGTTCTGTTTGATGTTTGTTTGATCATGGGATCACGATGACGCTGTAGCGACTGATGCATTTACTCGAGATCAGGAATGAGATGATGATGGAGATTTATGTGCTTGCACGTTTCGACATGGGATGCATATACATTGTAATACCATATTAGAGAGGCATTGGGGACGAACAAGAGCTTATTAGTTGCATAATGAATCGACGGAGAATTGTCACACCTGAAGTTGGCTGTATGAACGATCGTGATAGCTGAGAAACAGATTGACTGCCAAGGCGGTCATGCCTGGCACGGCTGACCTGACCCAACTGTCTGCCGTTTTCCGACGTGACCAGGGATGAATTGACAGCGGAATAAATACAACCATTGATATTTTTACCATTATGCACGAGCGAGGAGATCGTTCCCTGTTCTGCGCTGCTTGGCCGCATATTATCCTGAAACACGGGTTGGTGTTGTTTTGTCGGAGAAGGGTTTCGAGTTTTAAGGGAAGCGACAAGGGGATAGTTTTTCCATGGATGAAAACCGTTTGTTCGAAGAAGGATGGATAACTTACAGGGTTTAGAGGTTCCACAGCTAAGCAGGGGTATGGCGGGTAGGGTCATGCTATCGCGATACGGTTTATGCTTGATGGATAGTTGATGAGTTGATGTGCTTAGAGATGCTACGTTATGATGGTGTTGCTAATGAAAGGTGAGAATTATAGTATATGGTTGATGAGAGAATAGAGGCATGCTGGGAATGCATTGTTAGTGACGGATTAATATGGACAAGGCAATCCAGATCTTGAAGCAATACCCGTAAGCGAACCGCTACCGACGGAAGAATCCTTCCTTTTCTTTTCTCTTTAATTAATTAAAAATCTCGGGGGGACGGCATAATAAAACCATAAACTAACAAAACATGGTTAATTTTGTTCATCTGGACTCTCCTCTTTTCTTTCTGGACTGTCTATCTATCATGTTCTGTGTCCATCTTGAGGCTCAAACAAAGACCTTCAAAGTTCCACCAATTAAAAGAGTGCCCCTTGCGCTGGCTCCAAACAACAGTAGCAGGGATATTTTTGTACCTGCAGAAGCGTCCGTCAGCGGTGGGGGGCGGACGAATCTGCTGTCTTTGGTTCGTGGTGCGAGCTTCGAATTCCGGTGAAGTCGGGCCTTGGCAACGGTGTATAACAAGGTTCCTTTTTTCTTCTTCTGTATAGTGCTTGACGTTTTTTCGCTTAGGATAGATGCTAGTTTGGTGAGACGAAACAGATGAAATGCGTTGAAGTGTTTGATGGTCAAAACTAAACGAGATGTTTATATCACCACGAGTATATCGATATAGTGTGGGAGTATATGTTGAAGAGGAGAATAACAGTCAATAGTTGATACTTGCAGTTGATAGAACTGTGTCAATATTATCTATCCATCGGCGCTTGTCATCTAAACTACTCCATTGCCGCCGTTGAATGTGGTCCATGGCGGCCCCTCATGAGACCTGACCTGACCAGACCAGGATATCAACGAGATTGACTACGGAGCGAACAAGGTCCAGGCTTCGGCCCACCGCCTCGCTTGAGTCGGCCGAGTGTACTGTATCAGATCCTCCTGTGTTCTAAACCCTGTACAGCAGTCTTGGTCCGAGTAAGTGAGGGGTGCAGTTCTGAGTATATATCTACTTTGCCCATTCTCCTCTTGTCGCTTTCTTCTCTCAGCCTCTCTATTCTTTCACGGACCTCGAAGGACCAGATTCGACATTCTTTTTTCCCAAGTTTTAACACTCTCTTTCAACTACCTTTCACTTTCGTTTCGAGCCTTGACGGCCGTTATATTTAACTACTCACTCTTTAAAACAACAACTATCTGGTCCTAGAGACAATCCTTGAAAAAAGCAACAACAACTTACTTCAAACTATCCCAAGTTTTCTATACTACCGCAAAAATGAAGAACGCCGCCGGTATCCTCGCTTTCCTCCCTCTTGTCGCCGCCCACGGCTTCATCAAGTCCCCCACTCCCCGTACTCCCGGTGACGCCTACAAGGCCGCCTGCGGTGAACAGCCCTTCTACCAGCAGAGCTCCGACATCAACGGCAACGTCCAGGGCATCAAGCAGGTCGTCGGCAAGGACCTCAACGCCAAGGAGTGCAACCTCTGGCTCTGCAAGGGCTTCCAGTTCGACGACAACAAGGACAATGTCCAGAGCTACAAGCTCGGCGAGAAGATCCCCTTTGAGATCAACATTGCCGCTCCCCACACCGGTTACGCCAACGTCTCCGTCGTCAAGACCTCCACCGACACCATGATCGGCGAGCCTCTCATCGAGTTCGAGAACTACGCTGCCAACTCTGGCACTGCCGCCAACAACACCGCTTTCAGCGTCACCCTTCCCTCAAGCCTCGGTGGTGACTGCACCAAGGCCGGTGACTGTGTTCTCCAGTGGTTCTGGGACGCTCCCGATATCGACCAGACCTACGAGTCTTGCGTTGACTTCGTCGTCGGCTCCGGCTCCGGC